>CAIGQW010053480.1:1297963-1309780 GCA_903798125.1 Danio choprae
TTGCTATATTTACCTTCGGCCCACAACCCTCAATCAAGTTTGCTTTTTGGCCCTTCATAAGAACATGTTGGGCACCTCTGCTCTAAACATTACTAGGCACTTCTAATACTTCCGAAGTGGCATTTGCGTTTCGGGTTGTTTAATGCAGGTCAGTGATAGCATGAACGCATTTACAAAGCAAATCATGACACATGCTTTTGATTTGGGACTGACTAATGTATTATTATTATTACTTTTTTGTTTGCTTTATCAACGAACCCTTAAAATTCATTTTAAGCAGGCACAGAAAATGGCACAGTAAAGATACAAACAAAGCTTGACTAAATATGATAATGGCAGGAATATTACTGACGGATTTCTGTTGATTTGTTGTTCAATCACCATGACAGAAAATGGATGAGGCTAAAATTGGGCTTACGGTATATCCTGAAGCTGACATTGGAGCATCAGTGAAGCAGCCTCACACGTCGCTTCTGTGACTTCGACTACAGTGAGAAAGCACAGGAGTCAATATGTTATGACAGCACTGCAGGCGCAGAAGATAAATGTTGACACGGAAGGGAACAGTGTACAGTACATATCTTAATCATCCCTAAACAGTAGGTGTACCAAAACACTGATTTATAGTCACGTACAACTAAGAGAACGTTGTAAAGCAACTCTGAATGCTTTCTGGAATATATAGTTCTTACATTTGTATATAAAATTAATGCTTTATTCATCAAGATTAAGTTGGTGAGACTTTAGTTTAAGTAACAATTCACATCATTTACTACTGGAATATTATTAAGATAATTTAATAATGTTTATTTGCACTTATGACATATGATCTTATATCACTACTTCTACCCAATGCCTAACCCCTACGACCATACTAACTATTAATAAGCAGCTAATTAGTCATTTATTGACCTAAAACACTTAGTGTCAAAATCACCAGTGATCTAGTCCATACAAATCGCTGGAGAACTACAAATCTGCCATCAAAAGAACTACAACTCCCATTTTACCCGTTTACACACACCTGTTCCGGATCACCGATGATGACACACACACACAGACACACAGCTGAAGCTCATCATTGAATCATTAACTGGACTATAAAGACACCTCACACATTGCTGAGTCTTGTTTACCCTGCGTAGCACTACAAAACGGTTTTGCTTGTTTATCTTGCCGTGTTTTGACCCCTTTGCTTGGTTCATTGTTTCCGTTGTCTAGCCGCCTGTCCTGACCATTCGCCTGTTTTGACTACGCTTTGGATTATTATTTTTTGACCATTGCCTGTACGACTACTCTTTAACAAACTGCACGTGGATTCTCAACTCCGTTGTCAGCATCCTTCTGTAACACTAAGTTAATAGTTTGTTAATAGCATGAATTGTACATTAAAATAAAGTGACCAATTTTTTTTTAAATAAATCAAATAGTCTATTTTATGCACTGCTCTTTTTGGACTTTCTATTCATCAGAGAATTAATCATGGTTTCCACAAAAATATTAAGCAGTTCCACAATTCCTGCTAGCATTGATAATAATAATGATTTTATTTATGCATCACATCAGCATACAGTGTAAAAGGTGATTAGTTACTTTACTTTAAAAAAGTGAGTAAATCAAGTTGATTTTACTTAGAGTAAAGTAGAACTGTTAAAGGGGACCCATTATGCAAAAATCACTTTTATAAGGGGTTTAAGCAGTTATGTGGCAACAGTGTGTGGATATAGCCAGCATCTAATAGTAAAATTGTATTTATTCTATTTTTTTTTAACTGTTTGTAGAAACACTTTGATTGACATTCTCCTTTTGTACATGTCATCAAAAGCCCCACCCATTAGTGATGATCCCTCATTAGCATAGACATCCATTAGCATTAGCTTAGCATAAATAATTGAATCGGATTAGACCATTAGCATCTCCTCAAAAATGACCCTTTGAAACGAGACAGTCACCAAACAGTCACCAAAACGGCACAATTTGGATCAAAGCCTAAAAGAGGCAGTTTCAAACTGTTATAAAACATTATTTATGGGGTATTTTGAAATACAAACTTCATGAACATCAGAGAATTATTTTACATCTTGTAAAAAAGGGGCATAATATGTTGAGTTTTATAATTATGTACAAAGTTTGTTTATTTAATTTCAAGGCAATGAGTTCACTCATGTTTTTAAGTAAAGTCAATTAATTGCTAAATTTAAAAAAAAGAAGTTATTTTAATTATTTTGTGGGCTAGACGGTGGCTCAGTGGTCAGCACTGTCGCCTCACAGCAAGAAGGTCGCTGGTTCAAGTCCCAGCTGGACCAGTTGGCATTTCTGTGTGGAGTTTCCATGTTCTCTCCGTATTAGTGTGGGTTTCCTCCAGGTGCTCCTGTTTCCCCCACAGTCCAAAGTCATGCACTATAGGTGAATTGGAAAAACCAAATTGGCTGTAGTGTGTATGTGTGAATGAGTGTGTATGGGTGTTTCCCAGTACTGGCGGCTGGAAGAGCATACGCTGTGTAAAAAATATGCTGGAATAGTTGGCGGTTCATTCCGCTGTGGCGACCCCTGAAATTGAGACTAAGCTGAAAATAATGAACAAATGAATAATTATTTCGTAATGTTGAGACCCATAGGCACTTCACAACATCTTGTCTCCAGAGCATTTTTATAATTTGGTTTATTCCTCTCGTTATTTATCTACTGTAGCGAGAATCAGTGGGCGGGACTAAACAGACAGTGATGTTGATTTTCTGTTCAGACACTATTATCCAATGACATCGACTTTAATGAAAGCTGCTTTAAACTAATAAGAATGTTTTGAGATCTGAAAACCACAATATGTCCTTATTGTACAACAATCTCTAATATGTCAAAAGATCAAAGGAACGCTTTTAAAAAATGTTCATCAAATGTTTATCCACTACTTTATTTTTTGCCCTCAAATACTCCTTCTTTTGGGATTCAGCAATCAAATTCTAATACAAACCTGCCATTTCAAAACCAAAATATTCTAGGAACATCTTGGATTTAGATTTAAAGATCAAAGCAATGGTGGGATAAATGAATTCAAAGCAATGGCTGGCCCCGGAGACGTTACAATGGAAGCTGAAAATGAACAAAAAGATAAAGACACAACCACAAAAATAATTCAGCTCCCTGGGGAGAAGCGGATCATTATTCAAGGCGCATACAAACAAACTAAAAATGGTGTCAAAGAGATACAACATCCATTAAAATGGGCGCAGGGTAACTTCAGCATCCATTAAAACTAAAATGTCTCAGTGTTATGTAAAATACTGTAATTCTGCAACTGCTACAGCAGATACAGACCGCCACACACTGCAGGCAGCAACGACTGTAAATATTAAGAATGAATAGGCAATTAGGCATACAGTAAAGATCAATTAGTTAAACTATAATGGTAAAACTAATTTTTTTTACATCATTTCTTGATGTGAAATAATGAAACTATAACTCATAAATCATCGTTAGCTCAGGCTTTTAATATTAAATAATATTAAGAGAGACATTTGATTTCACTAATGCATTTATGCATTTGATTGATGTTTGAATTCAAATGAACTATAATAATTAACTGCTTTAAAGATTTTTTTTTCCATTGTTAATTTAGTTAACCATTTATAATATTAATTTATTATTTTTTGTTTG
This sequence comes from Danio choprae, assembly GCA_903798125.1. Taxonomy (NCBI): domain Eukaryota; kingdom Metazoa; phylum Chordata; class Actinopteri; order Cypriniformes; family Danionidae; genus Danio; species Danio choprae. The sequence goes on from CAIGQW010053480.1 coordinate 1,301,618, forward strand.
GTTTGTAAAGTTATAAGTATTTATATTATTAGCATACACTGCATTATTATGAAAACAATTAAATAAATCAAATAATATATACTCTTTCCATAAAATATTTAAAAAAACAATGATATTAATACAAATTATTAATATTTAAATGATAGTATATATTATATTTAAATATTTAAATGTGTAATAAGAAGAAGAAGAAGAAGAAGAAGAAGAAGAAGAAGAAGAAGAAGAAGAAGAAGAAGAAGAAGAAGAAGAAGAAGAAGAAGAAGAAGAAGAAGAATATTTACCATGCAACATTAAACTGGCATAATAATAATAATAATAATAATAATAATAATAATAATAATCTTCATGCAACACTAAACACTGGCAAAATAATAATATTAATAATAATAATAATAATAATAATAATAATAATTCATTCATTTTCATTTCGGCTTAGTCCCTTTATTAATCTGGGGTCGCCACAGCGGAATGAACCGCCAACTTATCCAGCATGTTTTACGCAGCAGATGCCCTTCCAGCTGCAACCCATCTCTGGGAAACATCCATACACACCCATTCACACTCATACACTACGGACAATTTAGCTTACCCAATTCACCTACACCGCATGTCTTTGGACTTGTGGGGGAAACCGGAGCACCTGGAGGAAACCCACACCAACATGGGGAGAACATGCAAACTCCACACAGAAACGCCAACTGACCCAGCCGAGGCTCAAACCAGCGACCTTCTTGTTGTGAGGCGAACGTGCTATCCACTGCGCCACCATGAGGCCCATATAATAAATAATATTATAATAATAATTTATGGATAGTTTATCAAAAAATGCAAATGCTGTCATCATTTACTCACAGTTTACTTGTTCCAAACCAGTTTAAGTTTCTTTCTTCTGTTGAACATTCCTCGAAATATCTCCTATTGTGGACAACAGAAGAAAGAAACTCATAAAAGTTTGGAACCACTTAACGGGGTTAATTAAATAATCAGTAAACTTAGCTTGAGCTGAACTATCACTTTGTTACCACTATGTTATATTTACATTTTGTTTGAGAGACTGGAAGTAAAAAAATAATAATTAAGGTTCAAAGCCAGCAAAAGCCGATTCTTCAACTCACACAACCTTGATGAAAACACTTAACCCCAGGCTCCTCCAGAGGGCCGTACGTGTGTCCTAACATGACATTGCTCTACAGCATGAAACACACAAAGTGAGCTCCACTGGTCCCCGCTTGTGTTTGGCGATAACTAATGAGCCTCAGTTTTATCCCCCTGGGCTCCACAGCCGCTTTTTTTTTTCTGGCTCTTTCTTGCACAACAAATCCAGGCAAATCCTGGGAAAAAAAAGAAAGATGAATGCACCAATCATCATCTGCTGATAGATGACGGACGCAGAGCTCACTTTAAATGGCATTCGCCGCACGCGCTTTAACAAAACATCATAACATTTGATATAAACTTGGCAATAGCTGTAATCATTTCATAGCACGTCTAGTCTTTTTTAAAAGGCTTCAACACTTCAAAAGCGATTACGGCTGCAACCCGGAAAGGAATTTCAAATCTTTCCTCTGTAAAAGTGCTAATGTATCAAAATATTAAAACACTTTCGAAGACAGCTATTTAGACTGAAGCGTTCTGTGAAGGCATGATGTTTAAAGTGGACCTAATATGCTTTTTTCTGTCGAGTATCACATTTCAAGCTGTATTATGGCAGTCTGTGAATGTAAAAGGTCTGCAGGGTTTAATAAACTGAGGTACAGTCGCTTAGAACAAAAAGATTGTGAACTGATGCTTTTAACTATTATAATTGATAGTTTTCACGTGTCGTCACACCAGCAGGGGAAAACATTACTATCTCCTTTTGACCAGCAAGTCATGGGCTGAGTCATTTCTCTTTTTTTAGCAAAAAAAAAAACGATAATTGTTGTCCAATAAGTAGGCCCACATTGTGCACGCAAAAATCCGCAGATTTTCGCCGATTTTTAGCCCATCATTGAGTCTATTTATTTACTTGTGTAAATTTATATTTATTCAGTTTTTAAATGAATTTCAGTAATAATAATAATAATAATAAAACTGCAAGCAGCGATGAAAGGGACCTCGCACCCGGCCTCACCGCCACCCGGTGGCCTTAGGATGACAGAGAACAGCAGACAATAATAATTTAAGCCGATATATATTAAAATACCTGAGAAAATCACAGATTTACGCCAAACTTCCTTCTGTCAGCAGGTGGCGCTATGACTGAGACTCAATATTGGCATGTAGATGACGTCAGGAGAGGAATCTCATCGAACCTGTGCATTTTCAGGCAGATCAGATATTGTTTGGTTGAGTTATAAGTGCTTCCTCCTCCATGGCGAAGCATCGCACTCTCTCAGTCCGCCACGGACACGCCCCTCGCCGAAAACTCTAGATCTTCACAATTTAACATCACAAAGGCCTTTGGACTACACTAACGAAACATGGATTCGATGTGATAAAATTTGTAGGAGGAGTTTGTTACACTGTAAAAAATGTCACTTCCTGCTGTCAAATGTGCATAGGTGGCGCTGTAGAGTTATTTTGCCACACCCACTTCCGAAACCTATATCAGACGTAAATGTTCGCCACTTCTGAGGCGTGTGTAAAGTTTCGTGAGTTTTCGAGCATGTTTAGACCCTCAAAATCACCATTCATTCCGGAGAAGAATAAACAACACAATTCCAATAGGGCCTAATTCATTTGATTTATTTACAATACACTTTGTACAGTAATACCTTCTGTCTTTCAGTAGATATATTATATGAGAGACTTGCTTTGTTTACCAAATAAGTGGGTCTAATTGGATTTGCATTTTAAACACTAAATAAAAGTTAAAAAGGCATTATATTTTATTTTCATATATTACATTTTTAGTTACGATACTCCCAAAATCACTGGTATCAGTAACGAGTAATCAAATGAATTACTGTTTTCCCCGTTACAACGCCGTTACCGTTACTGACATATAATGTAATGGAAAACACTGAAGCATTTCATGCGAGCAGGGTCTCTCACAGCCAGGGTCTCTCACAGCCACCAACCAGAGATGATGATTGGTGTGTCTGTGAACGTGGTGTGCACGCGGTGAGTACATTTCCATTGTTCACACACATGCACACACATGCTCAGCGGCACACACCAACGACCAGGAGTCAGAACGATGGCAAATTTAACAAGTTCGTTGCTGAGAGTAGGCTCTCAGAAAGGCAGTGTTTAGAGAAAGCAGCTCAAGAAACAAACCATTTTACCAGAAGAAAAGTAGTGCTGCGGTATACTGTTAATGATTTTTGTAAATAACACAGTATTTAACTGTAATGTGAACTGTATTTTACTGTAGGACAGTCATGCAGTATGTTACTGTATTTTAAAGTTGCACTGTGAAAATTACTGTATATTTTACAGTAAAGATATACAGTACTGTAAATACATATACAGCAAGATAAATGGTGCTGTAAATGCAAATACCGTATTTTTGCTGTAATTGATTTACAGTATGTTACCGGCGAACATCTGCCAGTAAGTTATTAGGAGACCTCAAGACAAAATTAGCATAACTAGGGCACTTTTTGATAAAAGCAAGGAAAAGAAGACCATCTAGTTCACTCATTCATCAACTTGCTTACATTACATTGTATGCGGTCATTAATAAAACACCAGTATATTATCAGCAGGATCGCTTTGATCTGATTCTTCAATGCATATCAAAACCTGACACTCTCGAAATTACACACTTGACACTTCATGCTGCTCATCAGTTTTGTAATCTACAACACAGAATTGAGCAACCTGTCAACACAATGGCTCTTTCTTCCAAACACTAGCGAGCTATCTATGTAGGCAGCCTTTTAAGGCATCAAAGGTGCGCTACCGGAATGAAGACGGTTCAAAAGGTTGGCAGCATGATTGCGTTGCCTTCTCTAACAAAAGCTTGGGCAGGGTAAAGTTGAAGAATCCAAGTGTGGCTGTTTGAAATGAACCAAGTACAAAGCGAAAAGCCCCAAAAAATATATCAAAACAACAAAAAAGCAAGCAGAATAAGCCAAGGAATGCACAATGATTCACCAAAAGGCCTACAATACAAGCACATACTAGAGCCCACAAGTCTGCAACATAGACAAAGAGCGATAACAAACACTACTATATACATAAGAATGCTTGTATTACCTGGAGTTGACAGCTATTCAATAGTTTCCCTGATTCATTTCAGTGGTAGATCCTGAAGCATGTTGTTTGCATGCTGCCATCTTTGTTCGCAGAAACATCATGTGACTCATTATTTTGGGGGTGTGAGGGAAATGACATCATGGCAATTTGAAAAGGACTTGAAACAGAGAAAAACTATGTAATGCTTTAGAAATTAATCATCATTTGAGCATGTGTAAAATAATATTAAACAGAGTTTATTTATTTGCAACACACTGTTCCTTTTTAATGGCCACCAAGTGTAAAACATGATGTTGGCAGCACAATGGTATGTTAATAAACTGGTGCTAAAATCCCAATACTAAACTCTATGCTAATGAGGGTAAATGAGGAACAGGTGTAAACAAAAAGAACTAAGACATGAAAATAAACACAATAATAGAGCAACAAGACATTTTTAAAATAAAAGTATGACTGCACAAATATCATGAAAATACACAATACACAAAAATAATACAAATACAAACAAAAAACACTAGTGAGCAGAGAAAAGTTGCTAGAGAAAATTTGCTAAAGATATTTTGCAGCATGGGAGATATTATAATCCCAATATGTACTGGAAAAACAATGTTAATAAAAAAATAATAATAACAATAATTTGAAGGTGGTGGATAAATCAAAAAGTCACAAGGATGAAGACAAAAAATTAGCTGTTTGCTTAAGATTTATTTTCGATCTTAGTAACATGCTAATATCAAAACGTAGCCCTTTTGTAATGTTCAAATTTACTTCCCTTTTAAAAATGACAAATTGTGCCTCTTTCCAACAGGGAAAACCACCAGCAATAAAGAATGCATGATTATATGGTGTCATGGATTTGCAGTCGAAAAATGTCTTTATAATGGAAGTCAATGGGGCAAAAACAGCCACTAACATAAGGAAAGGGTAGTAAATTTGGAGTATTGTTGAGTTTTAGAAAATTTTCAAAGCATTTTCCCAAAATAAGTGTCAAAATAAGATTTGTCACCAAAAATCTTTCCATTTGCTGGAACAGAGGGAAAGCTGTGTTAAGACTCAAAATCAAAAGATCCCCAACAGCACACAAGGGTTAACTTTGGCTTCAATCTTGCTACAAATGGATGCATATTTAGACTTAAGCTCATTTATTTACATTTAATAGAAAAACTTGTCATTGGCTTAGCAACATGTTAAATAATAAATTATCAAAATTAGTGAAAAATAGATAACTCATATTAAAAATGATTACTTACCCAACATGTTGTGTGCATTCAAATATATTGTTGCAGGTTTAGTCTACAGTAGTCATTGCTTAGCAACATGTTTCAAATTCAATAGTTCCAGTATAGGGCGGCGCGGTGAAGAAGCACAGCAAGAAGGTCACTGGTTCGAGCCTTGGCTGGGTCAGTTGGCATTTCTGTGTGGAGTTTGGATGTTCGTGGGTTCCCTCTGGGTGCTCCAGTTTCCCCTACAGTCCAAAGACATGCGCTATAGGTGAATTGAATAAACTAAATTGGCCGTAGTGTATGTGTGTGAATGAGAGTGTATGGGTGTTTCCCAGTGATGGTTTGCAGCTGGAAGGGCATCCGCTGTTTAAAACATATACTGGATAAGTTGGTGGTTCATTCCGCTGTGGCAACCCCTGATTAATAAAGAGACTAAGCCGAAAAGAAAATGAATGAATGAATGAATGAATTCCAGTATAAATATATAAGTATATTTGTATACCTATTATGTCTTGTCGGTAGCTTAGCATCATGCTAAATGCAAATATTTAACCAATCATTTGTTTAGTATGAAGTATAAGTGAACACTATCATTCCTCTCTCTGGTGTTTCATCCTCAAAAAGAGGACAATAAAACTGATTGTAAAAAAACAAAACATTACAATATGCGCATCAGAACAGTGTATTACATTGTACTGTTACACATTTACCTCAAATGTCTATATTCTTTCATGATTATTTTATCTTGAGCTTAGTGTGCTAAAGCCAAACTGTAAAGGACACTTTATGTGAAGAGCTCTATTTGTATGTAGAGCACTGTAAATCAGTTCCTGATGAGGTTTGGCTTTAGTTAGTATGCCGCTTAAGTAGGCAGCGAACAGCAAGTCAGCTTACAAGGTTTTGGAACAAAGCCAGTGAGCCTGTATGTCAAAAACAACTCAGAAACAATTACAGAGTATACAGGCTATTATACCAAGCAGAATAAAATGCATCGCACATACTCACAAATCCACAAAGAGCCTACAAAAAAAGGGTGTTAAGTATGGCAACAAGTACACAATGTCATATTATACACAGAAGCCAACAGCGCCTGCACACTAGAAAAACAAGAGAACACTACATCTGAGGGCGACACAGACAAACAAAGAGCAACAGAGGACTAGAGAGACAAACAGAGATTGTGTTTGTGTTGGATTTGTGTGCAGAATGAAACCAAAAACTTTTCCGTGAAAATAACAAGACTTTATTTTGCTGCAGAAAATGAAAAGAACTGGCTTTAATGCATTGCTTACAGGAGCTGACTGAAGAGCTGAGGAGCACCAGTAGAGCTGAAAAAACAAAAAAGGAAAAAATGTTGTCTATGGAGAGGCGATGATGGGTGAAGAGGGTCCTCGGAGGGTTCTGGCGGGCATCAGGACTGCTGTTCCAGGGCTTGAAGTGTCATCCTGTTGTGCTGTTTAAGGCTGAAGCCTCCTCCAGTGAATCGAGGGCCGTCCGGACGTTGAGGCTGGATCACAGGCTGTCCTGCTGGGCCCAGACTTCGCTCCTTCTCCCTGCAGAGATGACGGACGGCAGAAAGACAGGAAGTTAGAGGTCATGCTGTACAGGCTGGACAAGTGCTTGAGTTCTGTCTGAATGCAGACATGCAGAGTCGTGTTCTGTAGGTACATTGGGTGTCTGTTTTATTAGTGTCTTTCAACATTAGAGTCACATTTTAAGATGGATGGATGAAGATAAATGGATGGACTTACACACAGACAGACAGATAGACAGACTGACCGATGGATGAACATAAATGGAAAGACAGATGGAGAGACAGACAGACAAACGGAGGGATAGATGGATGAACATAAATGGACAGACAGACAATAAGACAGATTGATAGATAGACAGATAGACAGACAGACAGAGGGATGGATGGATAAACATAAAAGGACATACAAACAAACTGACGGATGGACAGACAAAAAGACAGACGGATATATAGACAGACAGACAGAGGGATGGATGGATGAACATAGATGGATAGACTGACAGACAGACGGAGGGATGGACAGATGAACATAAATGGAAAGACAGATGGACAGACAGACAGACGGATGGACAGCCAGACGAACATAAATGGACAGACGGATGGACAGGCAGACAGAAGGACGGATGAACATAAATGGAAAGACAGACGGACAGATGGACATACAGATGGATAAACAGACTGATGGACGGACGCGGACAGATGGACATACAGAAGGATAAACAGACGGATGGACGGACAAACAGATGAACATAAATAGACAGACAGACGGACAGGCAGACAGAAAGACGGATGCACATAAATGGAAAGGCAGATGGACAGATGGACATACAGATGGATAAACAGACAGATGGACGGACGCGGACAGACGGACATAACATGAGGATAAACAGACGGATGGACAGCTGGACATACAGATGAATAAACTGATGGACAGACGAACGGATGGACAGATGGACATTAATGGAAAGACAGATGGACAGATGGACATACAGATGGATAAACAGACTAATGGACGGATGGACAGATGGATATACAGAGGGATAAACAAACAAACAGACAGATGGACATACAAATGGATAAACAGACAAACAGACGGACGGACAGTCAGTCAGACAGACAGACAGACAGACAGACAGACAGACAGACAGACAGACAGACAGACAGACAGACAGACAGATAGATAGATAGATAGATAGATAGATAGATAGATAGATAGATAGA
>CAIGQW010053480.1:1314780-1328887 GCA_903798125.1 Danio choprae
ACAACAACAACAACAACAACAACAACAACAACAACAACAACAACAATTAAATGTATTGTAAATGTTATTTTAAAGGTTTGTTATTTTAAACGTAGACGTGCAATAAGCATGCTCAAATGCTTATGCTGTCTGACCTGCTTATTTTTCTAGACATCTGTTCCTCAGTGAGAATTGTTCCTCGAAATCTGAAAGACACCAATGCTCTGCAGGTCATGTGACAATCCAATCAGCTTTGCACTTTTCATAAAAGCATTGCTCGATTTGTAAAGACCCTATTGTTTTGACACAAACTGGAGAAACATTGCATAACGATGCATAAAAGACATTGGGTTGATCATGTGTGTGATAAGAATTTGCTAATTGCAATTAACTAAACTCTGAATATGCTATTTATTCAAACAGGACATCTACCTTACAGCTACCCACATATACTTTCAATAAATAGCAACAAAACATGGCACTGAGAACAAAATCCTGCCAAATGTCTTGACATAAATCATCTAAACATTGGCTCTCACTGAATAATGGCTGCGCACAATGACTTGTATTCAAAATGTGTCTACGCATAAAAAAAAAGAAAAAGAAGGAAAAGAAATGTCATTTTAACAGCTGAATTAATTAAAGGGATAGTTAAATAAATGTTATAGTTTAAATGTTCTATGGAAGAAAAAAAGAAAAAAAAAAAACACCTACATCTTGGATGACATGTAGGTGAGTAAATTAACAGTAAATTTTCCTTTTTTTCTGGGTGAACTACCCCTTTAAAGAATTTGGAATATTCAAAAAATAGCAGCCATGTGCGCAAGGTTGGTGATTTGCATAAAACACGCCCAAACCACGTCCACATAGGTGCTTTCCTCAAAATGTTTCCTGTAAGCCTTTAATCACTCTCGTCAAACATACAGTATGTCACTCTCTGCAGATGTGTTTTCACAAAATCCTAAACCAATACCAAGTGTGTCATTCCTAAACCCAGTTCACACACAATAAACCCCATTCATACACACACAGATTACAGAGCACTCATTAGACAGCAGGACATATGCATATATCTGTAATTCAAAAAAAACCTTGCAGATATAATGCGCCTTTTATTAGTATTTCATGCTATAAATATATGAAAGATAACATAAAATACAGTTTATAATCTAAATTACAGCATTGTAACATAACTGTATAATAAATGAATCATAGCAATATATACGTACACATAATATAGTTAAAGGGATAGTTCACCTAAATTCTGTCATCATTTACTCAGCCTCCACTTGTTTAAAACCTACTTGAGCTTCTTTCCTCTGTTGAACACAAAAGAAGTTATTCAGAAAAATGCTGCACCCGTTGACTTTCATAGTAAGACTTCCCAGCAACTAGCATTCCTCAAAATATCTTCTTTTGTGTTCGACAAAATAAATAAATTGATAAATCTCTAAAAACCACACGAGGGAGAGTAAATGATGAGGTTATTTGATTTTTTTTTTTTTGACTGTACTGTCCCTTTAAGTTGAAATGTAACTACTTAACACCATGTATAAGACATTTGGGTCTAGTATGTGCTTTTAATCTATGGTTCTTATATTTTTCTCTAAATTTAGAATACATTTCAGTACGAAAGATTTGGGGATTACTGATTTGTTTATGAAAATGTTATGTACATGTGCATGCTTAGAGAATGAGAACATTTGTGGCAACAGAAGTATAAGTGAGTAAATTGTTTTATTGTTGCGAGGTAACATTTTGTTAGAAACTCAAGTAAATGACATGCTGTTTTGTTCATCCGTCTATTCAAAACCATGGGAGAAATGTCATCTCTATTTTGGACAAAACAAAAAGTGATCGTGCAACTCTAATCTAGGATTCAAGTCATTTTCTGCCATTGTTTGCAACAATCCAACATATTTTTCCTCTCAACTATATCTCGTGTCTCTGTGTGTCGTGTGTAAGCAAATCTTCCCTTAGATGAAATATCTGAAACTGATCCCACTTTAAATGAAGTTCACAGAGACGTCAAACAGATCTCTAAAGTCCAGGCAAACAGCCAAACAAATGATTTCTCTTTGAACATCATTGGGCACGTTTCCATCTACTATCAACCCGAATGCTAATGTAATCAATGTCAATGTCGGATAGACATTGAAAGCTGCCGTCTGTGGAATGTAATTTCTCCACACTGCTCAACGGAGGATCATTTGCATTATGTTTTGGCACAAAAAAAGAAACAGCAGAGATAACTGGAGGTTGTTCCAGACAGACAAAAACATCTCGCCATCTTTCACTTAATCTCGCTCAACTCATTTTCCTCCCCCGCATGGGTCTCCCATGAGACCGTGCTCTTTATTGTAATGGCCTAAAAGAGGCTACAGCCCCATCCGTGAGTCAGCAGATCGCTAGAGCAGTCTTTTCTGTAAACTACTCCTTAACCACAATACTTGGCTAAATACCAAGGTTCCTCCCTAATTAAAGTGCAAAATGCTGCTTTTCAATCTGAAGACATGCAATGACAGCAGATACAGAATGAATCACCTTAATGCCATATAAGAGGACAGATTCCCACAGCCGAGGCTGCTTCCTCTCAAGGTTTTCCCATCCATTATCTAAACATCTTATGGATTTTTTTTAACCTTGTCACAGTTGCCTTAGTCACTGATTATTATTTTTTTTAAGTATATGGTGATATGAAACATGTTGATTGCATAAATGTGTCATATAAATACGCATTCATATACCTAATTCTAATGATGGTTAAAAGAGACAAAAAAGTCCAAATAAACTGCAACTACGCCTCCCTTTTGAAAATGAATATTTTTCTCCATTTCTCAGTAACTATGGCTAGTATATTTTGGTGCATTTAAACTAAAAATGCTTATTAAACACTCACTCATTCAATACCTTTCAGCTTAGTCCCTGATTGAACCACCACCAATTACTCTGGCATATGTTTATGCGGCGATACACCAATACACTCTCTCTCTCACACACACACACACACACACACACACACACACACACACACACACACACACACATACGAACGAATGCGAACAAAAGGAGAACATGCACACAAATGCCTCCTGGCCCAGCCGGGACTGGAACCAGCGACCTTCTAGCTGTGAGGCAAGTTTATATTAAACAGTTATATCCATTAAAATATATAATTAAGGTTTTATGAATAAGGTATAAATAAAATATATATAAATAAGGAATTAATGTCTCACAGTGTGCAAATACAAATATCTAAACTCTTCTGAAGAAACTTTTTCATAGAAAGATCATCCTCATGTGTCATGATCATCACTGCTGTTGCATGATTAAATCAGCATAGAAGTATGTTAAACAAACAGAATAAAGCAGGTGCTGTATGGGACAAATTATATTGATCCAGACAGCAATTTTGATTGTAGAAAATAAGTCATTATTTAAAAAATAATAATAATAATAACTTTTTTTTCCAAATTATATATATTTTTTATTTATTTGTGGAAACTGGCATCTTTTAACTGGCATCCATTCATTCATTCATTTTTTTTTGGCTTAGTCCCTTTATTAATATAGGGTCGCCACAGCGAATGATCCGCCAACTTATCCAGCATATGTTTTTTATGCAGCAGATGCCCTTCCAGCTGCAACCCATCACTGGGAAACACCCATACACTCTCATTCACACACATACACTACGGACAATTTAGCTTACCCAACTCACTTATACCGCATGTCTTTGGACTTGTAGGGGAAACCGAAGCACCCGGAAGAAACCCACGCCAACACAGGGAGAACATGCCAACAACTCCACACAGAAATGCCAACTGAGTCAGCCGAGACTCAAACCAGTGACCAGTGCTACCCACTGTGCCATCGTGATGCCCCAACTGGCATCCAATCCCAGTTAAGTTCCGTAGTAAGAGACAAAAATAAAAAATGTTCACGCAAACAAAGAGGAGAGCCTGTGCGAGAGAAATGACCACGTGCACGCTGTGCGGCATAACCTCGCTCGCGAGAGTGTGTCATGCACACTAGTTTTGAGAATCTCATGCCCATTTCCTCGCAGTGAATCAGTTCTCTGTGCACATAATCATCCCCACACACAAGGTTTTAAAATGAGCTCACAGACTCCTGTTTCCTCTCATTTAGGTTTGATATCCTCCTCCAGTTCTAATCAGAGAAAGTCTCCAATTAACCATTCACTGATTCAAATGTTCTCATCAGAAAGAGTTACTGATTCACTGATTTAAATCAGTAACGAAGATTCAAATGATCTGATCAGTCTTCAGTTAATGATTCACTGATTCAATTGATCTGTTCAGTGCATCTTCAATACAAAATCCAGTGAATCAAATGATGTAGATGGTCTCTGCAGTTAGCAATTCAAAAAATATACAAGTTTTAATCAATACTTTAAAAAGTTGAGATACCAAGAACAATTTTCTGCACTTTCAGGCATTCAAAAGCAGATATTTCAGTGTTCATCTGGGTGAAATTGACTCGATTCCCATTCTAACAGTGCAAAGATAATTATTTATAACAAACATTGCAACAGTCCATTAAAATAAGCTTTCATGGTGATTAGGTTGTAGGTTTTAATTATTGTTTTGTATCTGCTTCTTGACACAATAAACATGTCAAGCATTACTTTAAAAGTTAAATACTGAATTAACGCATTAAACTATTAAGTTCATTAACACTTCAGCAGTACTAAAACAGAGTTATTGGGTGACGTTATTTGGAGACCCACTCCCAGTGCATGTCATCTGAACTATCACTCTTTCTAATTAAGAGAATATAGCTTTTTAATAAACATGAAATGTGATGTTAAAGGGTGTTATTCATTCCAAATAAATCGAAAGAATTGGCTATAATTTAATCAGTCACACTCTACAATAAGTTTGTATTAGTTAAAGTTAGTTAATGTATTTGCTAACAAGAACAAACAATAAACAATACATGTATTACAGTTTTTATTCATCTTTGTTAATGCTAGTAAATTAAAACACAGCTGATAAATTTTAGTTCATGACTATTATTAGTTGTTGTTTTTCTCTTGAGCTATGGATATATGGATATTTTGATTCGTGTGGTTCTGTTCCTGTGTCGTCCTGTCTTCCCGCATCCAATATCTGTTCCCCGTAAGTGTTCAATAAATCCGTTTGTTAATGTATCCTGTATTCAGTCTCGTTATGTCATCTTCCGCCAGCCAGGCGTTACACATATTAGAGTTTTATGTTACATTTAGTGTTATATTTCATTACTTTAACTGTATGTGTGTTGCCATGATGGTGTTTAGTAGCTTGTAGAAAAAGGTTTGTTCATCATATGACTTTCACCTTTTCGGTTATGGTTGTGTTTGGTCTTTTACAAAGTTATGTTGTGTAGATGTAAGTACTTCTTGAAATATAGTTATTTAAATTCGACAACCACAACTGACCTTGATCTTTCTTCCAACAACTTTTAACCTTTGAAAAGTTCAGAAAAGTGATTTAAATTTTTTTTTAATAGTTTAAAGTGATACATTATCTGGGTTGGTGTTGTATATTACAGTACAAAAACCTTGTAATAAACTGCCAGTACATTTTACTGCTATTTTACAGACTTATTTCTCTAGATATTATTTCGTATACACTATATTTGTCAGGTGTAAGGACAGAACCCAGATGCAGCTCAGCAATAAGAATAAACTTTATTAATTAAGAACAAAAAACATTAAAAAACTGGACACAGAGCCCAGATAGCCCATGGTAGGGTAATCAGTCATTTTAAGTAAAAATAAAACCAAACCAGGCAGAAAAACTGACATGAATCAAACATCACATAACATGAGAAATGAATCAGCAAGAGACAAACGCACAGTGGGAGAATAAATAGAGAAGCAGACCAAAACGAGGAGGACAGGTAAGGCAAATGAACAGGTAATGCCGTGGTCCCGCTAGAGTTTGAGCATGCACAATTCTGTCGTACAGCGCTACGAAAAGGGGCGGGATTAAACATGATGATTAGACATTAAAAAAGCGAGCGATTGGTCCATAAGTAAAATTTCTGTACAGAGAGGTCATGTTTTGATCTTCGATTGATCTCATGCAGTCACACGATTTCGCAGGTCAGAGTTCACCAAGCTTGAACTTTGCAAAGCAGCGGACTGAGAAACTTGTCGCACGAGCTTGCGTTTCCGGTCTGTGGCATTCGCGTGCATATGAATGGAAGTCTATAGGGAGAAAAGTGCAGTGTGACCGTGGCTTAACAAGATGGGCAGGGTCTGGCTAATAGACAAGTGAACACAAAACAAAAGCACACAGCTAATGAACGAGACCCATGTGAAAGAAACTTAAACAAGCACGCAGCAGCAAACACAAACCACATACAAAGACATGAACAAGAATATCAGACAAAAGCAAAATACCAAACAAACAAACAGACATGGAGCATGAGCGTCCAAATCCTGACACAATACTGTAACCACAGTAAACCGAAGTGCCCGAATGCCATGCCCCACACACACGACAAATAACAGACATGAGCACACAACTCAAGATAACTCAAAACCGTCCAATCAAGAAAACAAAACACACAAGAAAGTGTCATAGTCCTGTTACAAAGCTAAGAATTAAACAAACATAAGTCACTTTGTTAAACTGTAGAGTTGACATCAAAAGTCGACAGAGCAGAGATCAACATCCCACAATGCAATGCACAACCATAAATGAATGGAAAACACAAAATACGGAAACTGTTAATTACCAGATTTTGTTTTTGTAAAAGTATTGTTCATTATTGGTAAATCCTTACAGATTGGAAACTTACAAAAACTTTGGCAGCTATAAGTCTTAAAGCGCAGAAATTGTCAATGGAAACCTCTGACTTTGCTCTCCACCAAACCTCCAGAAGATATTTCCAGTCAGTAAGCGCTCACTCAACTATGAGCCAAGAAGTTATTCCTGAAGGAGTGTATTTGCATATTTGCGTATATGCACGCTGAGTGTTTGTGCACCTTGTCACGCTTGATCAACTCTCATTACTGCCTCTTGTTTGCATCATGCCTCGTAAACATGGCCACCGATGCCGCCCGTCTCACTCGCTACCCAGAATGCAATAATCCACATGTCCTCATTTGCATGCAATTTATTGTGAACTTGTCAGCGACGGTGGTCTCCTCCTGTCTGTTCTGTCGTTTCAAAGCGAAGGCGTCAAGACACCATCGCTCATCGCACGTCATCTGAATCAGAGAATTTACAAACCAAGCCAGCTGTGATTACATTACGCTTGGTTCTGTAGAGCCAAAATGGAGTCTAAACATGAATGATTTGATGACAGACGGCATTAAAGGCCCAGTCAGAAAGCTGGAGATGTTTAAACCGATTTGTTTGCTTTGCAGTGGTTAGTGAAATATTGATGGCTTGCAATAAAATGCTGTCTAGAGACGTAGAGCGCTTAATTGACACCGCCGGTTTACTCCTGCAAGTCGATTTCAAACCAACCGCTGTGCTCTAATTTGAAATAAATCATTGGGTTATATTGCATAACTCTCCCAAAACTCGACAATAATTTTTAAATATATAAATAAATGAAAGCTATAAAGCATAACATTTAGGACATCAAGCAATGGCGTTCAAATATATTTTTAATTGCTATCGATTTCTTGTTTTCTGACATTTGAAACGGCCTTCATTTCTACACAAAAAAAGAGAGAAAATTCAAGGTCTTTTTCGATGTGCGTTCTCTGTTAGGCTTTAATCAATCGATATGCTGAAAGGAGCTTATAATGTGCTTTCCCTTGGAGAAAGGAAGGAAGCAAACACTGTTTATTTGCTTTGGTCCCAACATGTTCTTTACAGTTCTATAAATGTACTGTGAAAACAAAAATCGATTGACTATTAATCCCGTGTGTGGTACCGCGGTTCAATAGGAAACTTGGACGCTTAGCAACCAACAACCTTTCGAAAATGATTTGTTTTGTACTTAAATGTCCAAACTTGAGTTCTCCAGCAATGCTAAGAATCCATTCAGAAAAAAATAAAGAAATTCATGACACTGATATGATAAGATTCCAGTAAGAAGTTATTCAACTACCGACACAAAAATCAACCAATAATCACAACCAATCACAAGAGCATGTTGGCGAGCTTTTAATCAAGAATAACAACCAATCACAAGAGCATGTGGGCGAGACCTTAATCAAAAATAACAACCAACCACAAGAGCATGTGAGCGAGCTCTTAGCCAAGAATTACAGCCAATCACAAGAGCATGTGGGCGAGCTCTTAGCCAAGAATTACAGCCAATCAGAAGAGCATGTGGGCGAGCTCTTAATCAAGAATTACAGCCAATCACAAGAGGATGTAGACAGGCTCTTTCTGCAAGCAGTCAATCAAATATCATATCTAATCAAAAGAGTGTGTGGGTGGGCTCTTTCTGTAAGTAGTCAATCAAAAATCATAGCCAATCAGAACAATGTGTGGGCGGGCTCTCTCTGTAAGAAGTGAATCAAAAATTATAGTCAATCAGAAGAGCATGTGGGCAGGGTCTCTCTGTAAGCCAATCAAAAATCATAACAATATAAGAAGAGCATGTGGGCGAGGTCTCTCTGGGAGCAGACATTCAATAATTACAGCCAATCAGAAGAGCGTGTGGGCGGGGTCTCTCTGTGAGCAGACAATCAAGAATTACAGCCAATCAGAAGAGCGTGTGGGCGGGCTCTCTACATAAGAAGTCAATAAAAAATCATAGCCAATCAGAAGAGTGTGTGGGCGAGCTCTCTCTTTAAGAAGTCAATCAAAATCATAGCCAATTCAAAGAGTGAGTGGGCGGGGTTTCTCTGTAAGAAGTCAATAAACAATTATAGCCAATCAGAAGAGCATATGGGCGGGCTTTCTTTGTAAATAGTCAATCAAAAATCATAGCCAATCAGAACAGTGTGCGGGTGGGATCTCTCTGTAAGAAGTCAATCAAAAATCATAGCCAATAACAAGAGTGTATGGGTGGGCTCTCTCTTTAAGAAGTCAATTAAAAATCATAGCCAATCAAAAGAGTGAGCGGGCGGGCTCTCTCTGTAGGCAGACTATCAAGATTTAAAGCCAATCATAAGAAGATAAGGGGCGGGCTCTCTCTGAAAGCAGTCAATCAAATATCATAGCCAATCAGAAGAGTGTGTGGATGGGCTCTCTCTGTAAATAGTCAATCAAAAATCATAGCCAATCAGAAGAGCATGTGGGCAGGCTCTCTTTGTAAGGAGTCCATAAAAAAACCATAGCAAATCAGAAGAGTGTGTGGGCAGGCTCCTTCTGTAAGAAGTTAATCATAAATCATAGCCAATCAGAAGAGCATGTGGGCAGGCTTTCTCTGTAAGCAGACAATCAAGATTTAAAGCCAATCATAAGAAGATAAGGAGCGGGCTTTCTCTGCAAGCAGTCAATCAAATAGCATAGCCAATCAGAAGAGTGTGTGGGTGGGCTCTCTGCAAGCAGACAATCAAGAATTACAGCCAATTACAAGAGCATGTTAATAGGCTCAATTTTTCAATGGTTAGTCTAGAACCACAGCCAATCAGAAGAGCCCTCAAAATGAAATGAAATATTGTATAATGTAATTCAGAAAGATGCAATCTTTTTAGCGTTATTAAATGTAGAAAACCCGAGTCGAGCACAACATACAAGACATGATAGGACTAGTGACTGGACCATGCCACCAAAACAAGAATTAACAAGACAGAAGTGGCTAATCCTGACAGTGGATTGCTAGTCATCAAAGCAATAAGCAATGAAAAAAGATGCCTATACATCAAATGTTGAAATCCTTCTTCAAACCACAGACAAAGATATCAGCTTTAATTAAAAAATCTACAGTATATATTAATAAATGATAATGTATGTATTTAGTAGTTGTTTAGCTATGATGGCACAGCTCACCAAGTCATCATGTTTACAAGAACACTTTGTACATGCAGCCAAGGTGTATAAAAAAACAAAAAAACACCACCACTATTGTGTAGTTAAATCAGTTAATCCAAATGTCCTGAGCGAGCCAAAATGGCTTCCGGAGTTTTGAAGCAGATGGAGCCAGTTACTACACCTCAGTGTAGCAGAACCACACAAGCAGAGAGAACAGAAAGGCCTGGTCGAGATTAAGTTTTAAATGGTGTGTGAGCACATCTGAAAAGCGAAGGAGAGAAAATGAAAAAAAAGAGGGAGACAAAAAGAAATTTAATGGAAAACAATAGCATGAAGCATAAAAGCCTTTAAGTGAAAGATGGAGAATAAAACCCAACAGGACAAGAAGAAACAGAGAGCAGTAAACACACTCAAAGACACTCGCTCTGAAAACAAAAACAAAGTGGCTTTACCTTCTACTCTATGTGCCGACAGATTATCTGATAGCGGTGAAAAAGGCTGGGGCAGCTATTTTTAATCTAAAATTAATTATGGGAATTTCATTTGCTCTTGAAAGCAACCGTGCAGTCATTAACATTAGGAGCAAAATTACACAGTGCCGCGCTTTTGATCAGAAAGAGGCCGCTATTAGGAACAAAGAGAGTGTGATTCATTTACTTTATGGTGCCATTGTTGATTCTTTGAAATGCCATTCACAACATGCCCACTGGAATTTAAACCTTTTTTACATTCTCTGAAAACTCTCCAAAAGTTAACCTATCAATGTGCAAATGTATTATTCCGACTGTTAATTCAGCACCACTGATGCCCTTATGGCCCTGAACAGAACTTCACCTCACAGCATTGAAGATCCTGATGTATTTCAACTAAACAATTTTTAAAAATTGAAGTTTTAGAATTAATTTCAGGCAAAAACCTTTAAACTAACGTACAATTTAATCTGTGATGACGATGGCAAAAGTGGGCGTTGCTAATATGGGGCTCGTAAACACAATTCCCTTAATCCATTATTTTCTCTATTTATGTTGTTGTTGTTGCTGTTTTCTCAGATCCATTTCTGGTCCGTTTTTCAAAGCCAGAAATCATGCATCTAAAAAAACATATATTGTTTTATAGTAGGAACTGAAGTTGTAACTATTGTCACAAGAGTTAACATATTCCTGGCACGACTTAACATGTTGCTGGCATGTTTTAAGCATGCTTAGCACATTGTTAACAGGAATTAGTGTGACAGTAATAGTTTCTAACATCAATTAATATGCTAAAATCATATGTAAGAACGTTTCTAGCACAGTTAAGCATGTTTCTAGCGCTGTTAGCATGAATTGAGATGTTTTTAAAATGTTGTTAGCATGCTGTAGGCTATTAGCTTGGCTTTGCTGACAGGAATTAGCATGATAGTAGTATTTTTCTAACACTAATTATCATTCAAGCATGCTTAGCACACTGTTAACATGAATTAGTGTGATAGCAATAGATTCTAACATGAATTAACATGCTAAAATCATATATTAAGAGCTTTAATTAGCATGAATTAAGATGTTTTTAAAATGTTGCTAGCATGATGTGCGGTATAAGCTTAACTTTGCTTTGTTAACAGGAATTAACATAATATTAGTATTTTTCTAACACTAATTATCATTCAAGCATACTTAGCACATTGTTCCCTGCTGAAAAGACCAGCAAGACCAGCATATGTTGTGTTTTGGTGCTGGTATGCTGGTGACCAGCATGGGATGCTGGTGCTATGCTGGTGGCAAGCATACCAGCACCAGCATCCCATGCTGGTCACCAGCATCACCAGCAAGCCGAAGCTGGTCTACCAGCATGACCAGCAAGACCAAGCTGGTCTACCAGCAAAACCAAGCTGGTCTACCAGCATCACCAGCAAGGCAAGCTGGTAGACCAGCTAAACCAGCATTGACCAGCATGGTAATCATGCTGGTCTATACTGTTTTTTTCAGCAGGGTTACCAGGAATTAATGTGATAGTAATAGTATCTAACATGAATTAACATGGTAAAACCATATGTTTGCAGGTTTCTAGCTAAAATTTTGCATGTTTCTAGCACTGTTAGCATGAATTAAGATGTTTTTAAAATGTTGCTAGCATGCTGTAGGCTATTAGCTTGGCTTTGCTTTGTTGACAGGAATTAGCATGATAGTAGTATTTTTCAAACACAATTTATCATGGGTTAGCAGATTTCTAGCATGAAAGAACATGTTGCTTGCATATTTCTAGCGCGGTTACCACTTTTAGCACGAATAAAGTTTTTTTTTATGTTGTTAGCTTGTTGTAGATAATAGCTAGGCTTTGCTGGTGATAACTAGGTAAATGAAAGTCTTGAATAAGTGGATGTAGGTTAAAAAAGGCTTAGAATGCTGTTCAAAAGTTTACACCCCATTAACTTATTGTCTGTTTTTGTTATAGTTGTTATTGTTATAGTTATTCTGCTTGGTGTAATGTAAAAGCCTTTATACATGTGCTGTATTGTGTATACTTTACAGTCAGGTTCCAAAGTCTTGAGTTTCAAAATACACTTTGCAAAAACAAGAGAGTTTTAGAATTCTGAAAAATTGAAAACACAGACATGTAATGATGTCAAAATGAAAAAGAAATATTCAAGGTGCTGCTCTACTGCTAGGACACTAGTCAGATGTAAGTAAATCTACCCATGCCATCTAGACTGCTGTGAAAGCTAAATGAAGACATATTATACCAAACACATACAAAATAAATATGATAATTTCTCAGTTCAACCCTGCACTCTGTTTTAACGGTGATAATAAATGTGCTAAAAATATGTTCTCTAGCGCTCTTGGCTTCTGAACCCCACTGTATTAGGCTTAATAATGTGAGTCCACTGGTCAGTTACACATAGACCAAGGTCCAGCATTATTTATTCAACCTTTTAACCATCTAAATCCATCCACTGACTCATTTTGACCCATCTAAATCTATTTATTGATGTTGCTATAATTGCTACTTTAAGCCATGAAAGATTTCCTGCCCGTTACGAAGCCAGATGGGCTGGGCTCTAGCATATGCTAACCAGAAAGGTTACAGCAAGCAAGGCAAGCAGATTTTAACCTCCTTGATGCTGTAAGTACATTCCTCGCATCTTATTTCAAGAATCATCTGTTATTCAATCTAAAAAATGTAGCATTCATCAGTAAGTACTGCACAGCTACTTACAGTATATTTTACAGTAAAGATATACATACAATTCTGTAAATACATATACAACAAGATAAATGGTGCTGTAAATGTAAACAGTATTTTTGCTGTAAATGATTAACAGTAAGTTACTATAGATTTTATAGGAAATTGTTAACAGTGTACGAATTTTTATTAGCTCAACCATCGCAAGAAGGTAGTTAGCTAAAAGACAAATGCTTTGAAACTATATCCCAGCTAATATAGAACATTCTCAGAAGTTTAGTTAACATTCTGGCAAGGATTTGGTTAAACATTGTTTCCATTTTGTTAACAGAACAGTGGTTCAAAGTTATCTTTATGCTTTGTTCAGTGGTGAAGCACGGCATTTTGATGTGAGTGAACCTTGGTGAAATACATTGACCTCAGTGTCTACTCTTAAACTGAAGCACACCGTTTTATAATACATGAGATGAAAATAAGGACGCAAGTTTCCAGACACAAAAAAGAGGAATTATCAGGGTTTGACTGAGAAAAAATCTCAAAGGTGAAATAACATTCTTGCTTAGATGTTATATGATGAGTTTTTATGTTAAATAAAAAGCTATTTTCGAATGTAGTCAACATTCAGAATGGCTAATTTTTAACTGAACTCATGAACACAAATCCAGTTAATAATGTAATTTTATTAAAGATTAAAATAATGACATCTGGTTTGAGCCAACTAATAAAAAAATCGTCAAGTAATATTTGATATTGAATGTACATTCAATACATGTGAGACGTATGAATGAAGTACCTGTATAGAGAGACTTATCAACAGCATATCCCACTGTTTGAACAGCAGAATCAACAGGCCTTTATTTCATTCAAATAAAATATTGACTTGTTAAAAAAAATAAAAGAGATGTACTATGACCAAAAAACAAAAACAAAAAACACTATTCTATCTCATTTGATTAAGTGGACAAGTAGCAGGCCTATATATAATATTTTATATATTTAATTATATATATGTAGCATCGCATGTGTGTGTGTGTGTGTGTGTCTGTGTGTGTGTGTGTGTGTGTGTGTGTGTG
>CAIGQW010053480.1:1329287-1343058 GCA_903798125.1 Danio choprae
ACAGAATATGAGAAAATATTGGAAAAATAACATTTTCTAAACTTTATGAGAACGTTTTCAAAACCTTAACATTTCATGTTTTATTAAACATCTATGTTAGCTTGTTGATCACTCCATAACACTGTTACAATTGTGCTGTGGGCTGCAAATACTGTTTTTACTACACCGTGACTTTGCTTAAAGGTTAAGATTGATCAATAAGTCCATCAATCTGTCAATAATTACAATTCAACCAAGATTCAGTTACACATCAAGGTGTTAGCCTTTCATAACAAATCAAGTGCAAATCACATAGTGCTTTCATCTCTGTTCCCCAATGCCTTCATCCCTCTGCTGGTGTGAAGACGACCAGACCTTCTCTATTACTTATGAGCGACTTGTTTTACTTGGTGTGAAAACACTGATGTGGGATTTGTGTAGAATTAAGCCATTGGTCTGAGCTCACGAGATGTCAGAGCGGGGAGAGAGAGAGAGAAAAAAAAGGAAATCAATATGCTGCCCATCAGCAAGGCTTAAGTGCAGTGTTTAAACCTGCAGCCAGGAGAATTCAAAGCAGAAGAGGAAGAGATGCCTGCTGGCCAACAGTTTCAAGTGCAAAAAGAACTGCTGTGTAGTAAATATTGTTAGACGTTTTTATGAGAAACAGATCGCAAGAACATTACGCTTCGGTAAAACGGATATGGTAATCATATTTCATTACTTTATGAATGTTATATCTGATAAATATGCAAAGAGTTCTGCAGGACAGCGGGAGACTTCTGTGACTAAAACTCATGGTGCTTTACTTCATCAGCACTTCAAAATGCTTCTAAAAAGGTGTCAGGATTGTTTAAAAATCTAACAACACATTCAAAAAGTCTGAACTCTCTTCTATTAAGGTTTCCTAGGCTTGATGAAAAAGAAAATATGTTAAGCCCATTGGCATTTGATATCTATGATGTACAGTTGAAGTCAAAAGTATTAGCCCTCCTGTGAAATGCACATTTTTAACAGAGAGGCAATTTTTTAAACACATTTTTAAACATTAGTATAATAATAACTAATTTATTTTCTCTTTGTTATGATGACAGTGTAATTTTTTTTTCCCCAAGATGCTAGTATTCAGCTTAAGGTGCGATTTAAAGCCTTAACTAGGTTATTATGTTTACTACATGCAAGTTATTGGAGAACAGTGGTTTGTTCTTTAGCCAATCAAAAAATATTCAGGCTTATATAATATAAAGGGCTTATAGTATTGTCCTTAAAATTGTATTAAATATATTAGAAAATGCTTTTATTCCTCCCAAACTAAAAGATATAAGACTTTTCCCAGAAGAAGAAAACTTGATATATATAAAAGAAGAAAATGTTATAGGAAATACCATGAAAATGTTTTTTTGTTCTGTTGGAAATATTAAAACATTTAAAATAAATAAATAAATAAATAAAAATCACAGGAGGGCTAATAATGTTGACTTCAACTGTATTTTACTACAATAACAGTATATCCATGACATACAAAGTGCAATGAGGGACATTTTAAAACACAGTCTTTTAATCATGTTAAATGTTAATAGTTTGTTGCAAACATATGCATTCAATTTTAGATGTAACCATGATGTAAATTATTTCCCAGTTAACTGTGGTTATATTCTTTTATTTTATTTTTGAAATAGTTTCTTGAGCACCAAATCCACAAATTAAAATAACTGATTATTAGTTAATGTTAGTTAATGCATTTAATAACATGAACAAACAACGAACAATACAGCATTACATTACAGCATTTATTCACCTTTGTTAATGTTTGTTAATGGAAATAAAGTTGTTTATTGTTTGTTCATGTTAACTCACAGTGCGTTAACTAATGTTAACAAGCATGAATTTGTATTTTAATAATGCAATAGTAAACGAAATGCTTTACACATATTGTGCATTATTAGTTTGTGTTAGTAACTACATTAACTAGCATTAACGATAACACTTCAGTTTAAGTAACAAATCACACCATTATCTACTGGCTTATAAACTGCCTATTATTAAGATATGAACTGTTTATTAGCACTTATAAAGTATGATCTTATTTTACATCCCGAATCCCACCCAATACTACTACCTTACTAACTATTAATAAGCAGCTAATTAATAGTTTATTGAGTTAAAAGTCTTAGTTAATGGTTTGTTAATAGCGTGAATTGTACATTAAATAAAGTGTGACCACGTTAACTAATGAAACTTTATTGTAAAGTGTTCCCAAAGAATTTCTTAAGAAACAAATGACACTGAGATCTAATGTAATGAGCCTGAAAACTCAACTTTTTCTGCCATCGTAGATATGAATTATATTTAGTCATTTTAATAATAATAAATGCTCTCTTCATGGGCATAAGAAATTTCTTTTTTAAACAAGTATTACCAACCCCCATACTGTTCAACAGCAGTGTACGTCTTTCTACTTCATTACTTTGATTAATAGACGGATCAAACGCGCCGAATAAATCTACCGCCAGGACTGATAGAACTTTTATGCAAGGAAAAGTAAATCATTAACTCACCTTCTACATCTCAATTAGAAATCAAGTCAATCTCTAGGAAACCGTTATGAAATTGTAAATCACCTGAGATGATGGATGCCGTTTAATTTTCCCTTTTATTAAGACGCTACATGAACGCGACCACACATTTCCTTTAACCAGTGAATCTGAAACCAGTCCAGATAAAAAAACAACACACACACACATTTGGGACTTTCTGTAATGTGGCAGCGAGTGCGCCAGATGTGACTTCAATCCAGATCACAGGAGGACCAATCAGGTGAAGGTAAAATGCACCTGGTGCCATTGGCTATGCCACTTCTCATATTGTTTGGTGAGCGAGCATACCTCGTGAATAAATAGCAAGGTATCAGTTCAAAATAAGTCAACTGTAGGTTCTGAGCCTGAACAACAGCCCCACATTGTTTGTATTATTTATTAAGTATAATATACACACCAAACCTCACCCAAGGCAGACCATGTGTTTTTCTTGCAACCCCCAATGCAAGAGCAAGTTATATGGCCCTAAAGAATGTAAGTTGGCCTAAAAACACTTATGAACAGGCCAGTGTTGAGTGTAATTAGTTACAAAGTAAATAGTTACTGTAATTAAATTACTTTTCTTCAGAAAAAAAGTAAAGTAAGGGATTACTTTTCATTTCCAGGTAATTTAATTACAGTTATTTATAATGTACTTAGAATCAGAGTAATTCATTTATCAAGTAGACTGAACATGCTTGAGAAACTATGAACAGAAAGCCAGAAATTCATGCTAATATATGGTATGTATGAAATATTTCAACCCAGGCTCATTATACGGATACGTACCCAGGTAAACATTTCTGGAGAGAGCGAAATATGTCCCAGGAGGTACGTTTTTTTGCAGTTTTTGTTTTCGCAAATCCGCCAGAGGCCACTGTGTATGCTTTTTCAGATCTCAAATTTTTCTCACGAGTGCCATTCGCGCCTGCTCTTCTCACGTAAATCCACCAGAGGCCGCTGTCAACTGACTGGCTGACTAACCGACCGACAAATCCCCCCCCCCCACCCTGTACCCTAAACCCAACCAATAGTGTTTTCAAAAGCACTGATTGACCAGCGCCCACCCCGTACCCTAAACTCAACCGACAGTGTTTTCAAAAGCAATTCAGGAAAAAAGAAATGCCCTCGAAGCTGCCTGATTTTTACCATATTTTCAGATCTTATCATGTTTTACCTGCTTTTTGGAACCGTTCTTCGCCAGACCCGAACCCCTCAAGTCCTTTGATGTACGCGGCGAGCCAATGGGCAAACTGGTAACAGCGGAAAAGCCGTCCACACGGAGGTAAGCGGTCAGCCAGTAGCCGCGTCTATGCAGCATTGAAATTTATATGTAGTGCATTTATGCATTGAATTTTAAGTTGTGTTGAGTCAAGTACTTTAATAACTTATTGAGTAACTGAGTTACTTATTAGACGCAGTAATTAAAAATGTAATTTAAATATAATTTTAATGATGCAATTAGTAATTATTTATTAATTACTTTTTTGAAGTAGCTAACCCAACACTCTCTATAAAAAATGCTGGGTTCAACACTATCAATTTGTGTTGTGACAACATGAAGGAATTAAGTTAACTTATTAGTTTTTACATATATAAGTGGATTGAACATAGAACTATTAAGTTTCCTCCCAAAAAAACTCAAGAATTGTGTTGTTTCGGCTAAATTTGAATAAGTAGTTTAAACAAACAGCAAATGTCATTTTTGAGTGTATGTGAAACAAAGGAAAGTTGGCTGATAACTTTTTTAATTAATTCTAATAATGTCTATGACAAGAAATAAAATATATATAATCACAAAATCACAAGTCATAATAATATTTAATTTAGGGATGCACCGGATGTTCGCCTGCCGCTCAAGCATATAACGAAATGTTTATGACTAACATATACTGACATGTTTCCTGTGCCAGAATTTGGTTTTATGCATCTAAACTAACTCCACAATTTAGCATTACACAGTGGAAATCATTTATGTTGTCCACAAGGTAGGTTCTGAGTGCCCGTCTGAATATACAGAAATATAATAGATGCATGCCAGGGCTTTACATTATTTTTGTTTAAAATAAAATGCAGCTTTTTTTCCAACTTGCATCAAAACCTGCTTATAACACATTTCCACATTACAGTGCATCTGACAGATCAGATAAACGGCACACTCTTATTTCTTGTTTCACCTGCAGTACACAGCTTTTCAACAACTCTGAATGTGCTTTTTTTGTTGAAAAAGATTTGCAGCAACAGCGAGGAATCGATTTCTGCATTCAAATCCATTGTTTCCAAAACCACGAATTGGGAGTCAATTTTAAAACAGCCCTAATGAAAACAACAAACGACTAACAAACCTCAACCAGACCCTTCCCCCTTGGGTGTAAAAAAAATCTGGGTCACACTTTATTTTGATGGTCCGTTTGTTGATTTTAAGTTACATTGCATCTACATGCCAACTAATTCTCATTAGATTATAAGTAGACTGTTAGGTTGGGGTTAGGGTTAGTGTAAGCTGACATGTACTTGCAAAGTTTCTTAGGAGCAGTATCAACAGATATTAAGTAGACAGTCTACTAATTTTCAAATGGACCATCAAAATAAAAAGTCTGTTGTGGGGACATTTGAGGAAGTTCAGAAACAGTGCTTTACTTAAACAGAGAATAACTAATCTTTTTTGGAGTGACTTTGTGTATTATAACTGTACAGATATAATCATGCTCAACAAAAGAATGAAAGCATAATGGAAGTGTAAAAAGCATAATAAGACCACTTTAACATGCTTTCCCAATTTTTTTTTCAAAATCAAGTCTGATGCAGAAACCCATTGTACGGAAGCTCTTCATGCTGAGCTAATTTGTGTTGAAATCTGCGTAAATTGTAGCATTGAATTCTGAGACATTTACCGCACATACAGTAAACAGGGTTTCTGCAGGTTTCATCAAGTAAAATTGAAGCCATTTTAAGACCTTTTTAAGACCATTATGAAAGAAATTTCACACGTATACAGGGCTAAATGCTAAGGATTTTTTTTTCTTCTAATGGCCAGGCCAATGGAAAATATTATTACTCACCTCATTAAAAAACTTTGTAATTTCTTAGCCACATATTTTAAATACTGTATCAAAACAAGCAAACTATAGTTGTATACATACACCTTTTTTCAATATATTCATTCATTCATTCATTTTCATTTCGGAAACCCACGCCAACACAGGGAGAACATGCAAACTCCACACAGAAACGCCAACTGACCCAG
Source organism: Danio choprae (assembly GCA_903798125.1). NCBI lineage: Eukaryota > Metazoa > Chordata > Actinopteri > Cypriniformes > Danionidae > Danio > Danio choprae. The sequence goes on from CAIGQW010053480.1 coordinate 1,335,087, forward strand.
CCGAGGCTCGAACCAGCGACCTTCTTGCTGTGAGGCGAACGTGCTTCCCACTGCGCCACTGTGAGGCCCTACATACATTTAAACAAATGTTACTAAGGAAGAAATTAAAACCATATTGCTAAATAGAGTTAATTCATTCATTCATTTTCTTTTCGGCTTAGCCCCTTTATTAATCAGGGGTCGCCACAGCAGAATGAACCGCTAACTTATCCAGCATATGTTTACGCAGCGGATGCCCAATTCACATTTAGCTTACTCAATTCACCTATAGCGCATGAGGGAAACCGGAGCACCCGGAGGAAACCCACGCCAACACGGGGAGAACATGCAAACTCCACACAAATATGCCAACTGACCCAGCCGAGGCTTGAACCAGTGACCTTCTTGCGGTGAGGCGACAGCGCTACCCACTGCACCACCGCACTGTCTAAATACAGTTAATAAATAAGTTAATTCATAAATTGGATTGTTAGTGATTTGACGGACGTTACTCCAATTTACCAGGATGCAGGACAATTAAGACCTGTTCAATATGACTCAAGACCTACAACACAATATTTTAGTAAATCTAAGACTTTTTAAGACCCTGCGGACACGCTCTGCTCTGAAACCCTGCACTCAAAAAATGACCCACTTATTTAAAATTAGCCTAAACGACACAATTCTTGAGGTTTTTTAGGTGCAACTTAATTGTTTTATGTTTAATCCACTTAATTTTGCAAAAACGAATAAGTTAACGGGCATCACGGTGGCGCAGTGGGTAGCACATTCGCCTCACAGCAAGAAGGTCGCTGGTTCAAGCCTCGGCTGGGTCAGTTGGCATTTTTGTGTGGAGTTTGCGTGTTCTCCCCGTGTTTGCGTGGGTTTCCTCCGGGTTCTCCGATTTCCCCCACAAGTCCAAAAACATGTGGTATAGGTGAATTGGGTAAGCTAAATTGTCCGTAATGTATGTGTTTAGATTGAGTTGTATGGATGTATCCCAGTGATGGGTTGCAGCTGGAAGGGCATCCGCTGTGTAAAACATATGCTGGATAAGTTGCCGTTCATTCCGCTGTGGCAACCCCAGATTAATAAAGGGACTAAGCCGAAAAGAAAATGAATGAATGAATAATAAGTTAACTTAATTCCTTTATGTTGTCCCAACCCAAATTGATTGTGTGGAACCCAGCATTTCTTTACACTGTGTGTGTGGGCCCAGAAAGAGTGATGGATATGAGGAACTGTGATAAGTGTGTATGTTGTTAATGGTAAGAAGACTGCATACAAATCAATCTTCAACCAACGAAACATGCTTTCGCAAGGAAGTGCTTTAGAAAATAAGACTCGCCAGGTTAAACAACAACAGACACGCTTTTAAAATACCAAGCGATTAGTCATAATTTCATTAGATCGAAGGTCAATAGCAGTGGAACTGTTGCCGGGGTCTTTACTAATCAGCGTTTTTCTCCAGTTCCCCAGACTGGCTTTGCATCACTCTATAATTTTCAGGTGTCATGATTTGCTCCCGAGAACACAGAGACGAAATGAGAGAAATCTTTCCAATTCACTGGCTCATTGATTTCTCTCTGACTCCAAATGCCTTTTTCCTTCTCTCGCCCGTTATTTGAGGTATCATTTTGGGCACGTGTCAGAGGCTGCCATTCATGTCTGCTTGTTGGTAATATTGAAGGTCATTTTCTGTCCAGGGCCGTGAGATATACTGATACACAGACACCATGTACATACAAATACTGCTGCTCTGGACTTACAGTTGAAGTCAGAATGATTAGCCCTCATGTGTATTTTTTTTTATATTTCCCAAATGATGTTGAACAAAGCAAGAAAATTTTCACAGTATTTCCAATAATATTTTTTCTTCTGGAGAAAGTTTTATTTGTTTTATTTTGGCTAGAATAAAAGGAGTTTTTATTTTTTGCAAACCATTTTAAGGCCAATGTTATTAGTCCCCTTAAGCAATATTTGTTTTCGATTGTCTACAGAACAAACCATCATTACACAATGATTTGCCTAATTACTCTAACTTGCCTAGTTAACCTAATTAAATGTCACTTCAAGCTGAATACTAGTATCTTAAAAAATATATAGTAAAATATTATGTACTGTCATTATGGCAAGGACAAAAAAAATCTGTTATTAGAAATTAGTTATTAAAATTATTAGGCTTACAAATGTGTTGAAAAAAATCTTCTTACGTTAAAAATAAATTGGGGAAAAATATACAGGAGGGCTAATAATTCAGGAGGGCTAATAATACTGACTTCAACTGTATACTGTTGGTATAATGTTGCATTTTACGTTGATCTGGGATTAACGTTTCCACTTGAATCCTCATGCACACACATACTCATTTTCTGGGACGTGGATATATTTAAGCACTTTAGTTTAGCCAGTTATTAAAACGCTGGCATCCTGTTCTCATTCTCATTAAGATTAATGATTATTATAAAGTTTAAAAAGCATGCAAAAACACTTCAGCTGTCATAAAAGTGGCCGATGGGGCTTTTAAGCTTGTTTTTCACACAAATCTTCCTTATAGGGACTAAAATGGACAGTATCCAGTCACAAAATGTGAATGTAAAAAAAGGATGCTGGCGAGTATGTGAACAAACAAAAGTTTAGCTTTTTAATTTTTAACTAATTCTAACAACGTCTATGAAATAAAAGATTTACTTTAAAAACTGTGTCATAATGATATTTATTATAAGGATGCACTAAATGTTTGGCCACCAAAAATTCTCGGCCAAAAAAATTATATTATTATTATTATTATTATTATTATTATTATTATTATTATTATTATTATTATTATTTTATTCATTCATTCATTCATTCATTCATTCATTCATTTTTTTTGGCTTAGTCCCTTTATTAATCAGTAAAAAAGCTTCAGATCACTGACCATTGTTATGCGTGTACATTTTTGACCCTGATTTTCTGACTTCAGAAGACTATAAATCTTATGAACCACTTTTATGTACCTGTTGCAGTCCTCTTCCACACTTTCATTGAAAATGGAAAAGAATCTTCAAAGTTATGTGCTTTTGTGCTTCACGGAAGAAAGAAAGGAGTTTAGAAGAACTTAAGGATGAGTACGCTTTCTTTCTCACCTGTTCTCCTGATCTTTCCGTTTCTGTGCGAGGTATTTTTTCTTGACCTCCTGAAGTTCATGGAGCAGACGTTCAATCTCATACTTGTAGTCTTCAGACTGGGACTCGTGCATGTTGAGCTCCGCTGTGAGAGCCTGTGGACGAAAACAAACTGTTCCATTTAAACATGTTAAACTTTTAAATAATCTGACTGTAGTGATTGTACTCTTTGTTTCTTCCTTTCCTCCGTTTTGTCTCTTTTCTCTTTCTTTCTTTCTTTCTTTCTTTCTTTCTTTCTTTCTTTCTTTCTTTCTTTCTTTCTTTCTTTCTTTCTTTCTTTCTTTCTTCATTCAGCTGTGGCTGTCAATGCTTTTGTTTCTGTTTACATAACTCTGACTTTAGTCATGATTGTCCTTTTAGTACCCTTCGTGAGACTGTCTTTCACTGTTTTATGCATTATTGTTGTCTTTTGTCAGTTTTCATGGTTAGAGTGTTTCTTTCCATTTATTTGGTATAGTTTTTTCTAAACACCTGTTCACTTTTGGTGTGTAGATATTCACAGAAAAGTAGAACAGTGTCAATTGTTCAGTTTTATATGTAATATGTTTATGTAGTTTGATATGTAATTGCATAATTGTAATAAAATATTTGTAAAATCTTTTTTTCTTTCTTTCTTTCTTTCTTTCTTTCTTTCTTTCTTTCTTTCTTTCTTAAATGAAAATATACCTAAAACATGCTGGGTTGTTTGAAAATGCCCAAAAAACAAAGCAAAAAAATAAGTCCACATTTTACCCCAATTTGTGATGAAGCAACCCAGCCTTTATTTTTTTAAATTGAGCTAAATTTAAAACTGGTAAAATTGTGAATGTGTGTGCCCTTTACTTTACTATAGTACATTAATATCTTTCTACAAACTTGCCTGCAAACATGACCTCCATTGAAGATCACAAAAACAATCATTCAGTTTAATTACATGCAGTTTCATTGCCATTGTCAAGTTAATTTAGGTCGATTTTCATTTTTTAAAAATGCATATTTGTATGTGGGCAATAAGACTTAACGAGAAAAGACAACGAGCAAGTTTGCAAATGTGCTCAATTTACTTTAAAAAAAGTAATTCAATGTATAAATTGTTACTAAAATTAGGCTTCACTTTCTGTATGAAAAGCTTTAATTTCTCAGTTTAATTCAGAGGTGAAAGAGTTTACGTTTATGCTAATCATACAGACTAATTGTTTAGTGATTACTTTTGCTACTTTTTAACTCATTTTCTTATTCGACTATCACTTTAATGAAAGCAATAAATTATCTGCTCCTAGCTCAACATAAATGCTTAAAATCAGCCCAAAACCACGGTAAACACGGTAACCTGCAGCCTCAAGCAGCTTATTTCTTCAATATCCGCTGCTTTTGGTGCTTCAAATTCTAAATATTGCAGAGCGTCTAAGAGGCTATTTGTCAATTACTTTAAAACATTCGTGTAGCGGCTCTCGCCCTCTCTGCTATAAATGTGTCCTAGTTGTACAGTAGTGATCTATGGCTGAGGATGTGTTGGCCAGCTCATTTCTCCTGCGAGCGTGGAATGGAGAGATTTCCTCTGCGGCAGATCATTGATCTCCGTCAATCTTTGCACATATCAGTCAAGCTCTAATTGTCATTCATGCGATGGTGCCGGAAACCACCCACATAGTGCAGGTGACCCAACAGCCCAGAGCTCAGTAAATCAAAAGATACAGGCAGAAGAGAGAGACACTTAAAGAGGAGACTAATACATGGAGAAATCCCAAATGTGCTATAGTGAAGAGCTGGGTGTGGGTTTAACAATTGAACGAAGCAGTACATCTATAATAAATAAAAAAAGAAATACATTTTGTAGTCAAAACTGTGGATTTTAAATGAATATAAATAATGTGAATCAAAATGTATTAAAAATAAATTAATTCCAAGTGTGCTACTTTGTTTTGGAAAAAAATTAATTTAATTAAATTAATTTAAATTAAAGAATTAAAAAATTTAATAATATTAAATAAAAATAATATAAATTAAATTAAATTAAATTAAAGACAATGAATTGTTGTTGTTCTTGACACATACTGCAACATTTTATTAAAATAAAATAATGATAATTAAATATTTTTTATGTTTTTAATTAAACTGGGTGTAGATTCAACGACTGAGCAAAGCAGTACATAAAAAAACAGTATAGATTATTTTTGTCAAAATTGGGAATGTATTAAAATATAAATTAATTCCAAGCATGCTACTTTAAAATGAAATAAAATAAAATAAAATAAAGTAAAATAATTTTTTAATAAATATATTTAATAATTTTTTATATAATTTTTTTTGTTTTTTTAAATTAAAATATCATTTAAGTTCTCACAATGATTTCACCAAGGTAAAGTATTGAAAATATCTATAATCTGCTATAGATAATATTTATATATTTATAAATTTAATATCTATAAATTCCACTGAAATTCAAATTAAGGCTGTGAATTGGGCCAAAAAAAGTAAAATAATAAATAAATAATGTAAAATAAAATAAAATAATAAAATAAAATCATAGTCATATTTTTGTTGTTTTTAATTAAAGTTACAATTTTTAAAGTAATAAGATCTCGCAATGATTTTACCAAGCTTAAGTATTAAAAGTATCTAATAAAATATGTGACAAATTTGATAAATGTTCAAATTTGGGTTGTGAATTGAGCAAAAATGTGCATTATTCAATCATCCGTCAATCAAACGATTCATGTTTGCCACATACTATAAGATTTTAAATGAACAAAACACTTGATCAGCTGTGAGGTTTTCATGCAGCATATAATAAGATTCCGACTCACATGGGTGTTTTACAAAAACAAAACTCTAGAAGCATCCTTCCAAACAAGCATGGAGAGTCCAAAGACTGGTGTTAATTATTGTTAATTTCCTAAAGGGGGCTGAAGCAGGAGGGCACGCTTCAATCAAAACAAAGAATGGCAAGATTTTGCCCTTTGGATCATTAGAACTGCTTCTGTTCTAATGTTAATTAAGATAGGCTTTGTTTATTTAAATCTTCGCCAGTGATGCTTGCACAGCGTAACTCATTTTAAAGTCCCCCTGAAAGTATTTGTATTATTATTTGAACATTTAAAATGTGTTCCTTGCTTAGGACATTTTTGGCATTGATTCAATTTTCTTCAAATGTTACATTAATGTATTTTCTTATTATTAACTTCAACACGTGTACGTGTGTGTGTGTGTGTGTGTGTGTGTGTGTGTGTGTGTGTGTGTGTGCGTGTGTGTGTGTGTGTGTGCGTGTATTTATAACAGTTCTGTCTGGTTCTTGAATCTGATTGGCTGATAGCTGTGAGATATTCTGCCAGTAACAGCACTCGTACCACCTCTTCACCCTCTACAGTTTGACAAATATTACTGCTGTTGGGCAACATAATGTACTGTTGAGGCTTTTTTTAGTCGAGAATGTAGTTTAGATTGCAACTATGCAGTTTATTTATAAGGATAGTGCCTATTTTAAAATATGTATAATTTCTGAGAGACAGCGCATCGGCGGCCATTAGCCTGTCTTTGAGCAAAGACAACTGACGTTGTCTATCCACAAGATGGCGACAGGACCACATAATAAGCCCATAGAAGATTAAAACAGCATAATTTCTAACTACAACTGATCAAATCATTATTATACTGGTAAGTGATAATCTAAGTCGATCTCTCTCTTTTGTATGTTGTATGCTGTATTTATACCATATAATTGTAGTGCATTGAGTGTCAGATGAGACATATCAGGAATGTGTGTTGTGTTGGCAGAAAGAAAGAAGAAATGCATGTGTTTAGCATTTTTCCTTATCGCAAACACAACAGCAATCTGGTAGTGATTGCACTGCTTTTTTCGGGGTTAATTATTGTGATATACCGATTGCAACAGAGAAATACTGTAGACTGTAATAGACTGTAATACTGTAAGGAGATATCTCTGTAGATGGATGGCATTTCATGTCACGTTCAGGATTATAATCTTAAAATGTCAGCAAAATCACCTGTTTTGTCATCATTTTAGACATTACGCTAGAGAATCATTCAAACATTAGCTCTAAAGTAATGTTGGTGAATTAGTAACGGCTTCTGCTGTTCTGACGTCAGCTGCAGATGTGAATGAATGGCGGAAGAAAGTAGTTCCTAATACAAAAGGGTTTGTAGGTTTTCTTTTTTATATACACAATTATGCTGTTGAACTGTTGTATAAACGCAATATCACACTTGTAGCAGTGCAATATGGCTGTATATCAGCACTGGTGGGACACTAAGGCACTTGGTCTGCGGCCTCGTGCCAACGCACGTCTTCCACCAGTGCTAATATACAGCCACATCGCACTGCTACTCGTGTGATATTTCTCATATATATATATATATATACACCCCCCTCACACACACACATAGTGGTGTTTGCCCCTTACTGATTTTTTTCTGACTTTAGAGTGATCTATTCAAAATCCTGACCTGAATTCAATTGAGATGCTTTGGCATAACCTTAAAAAAAAGCAGTTCATGCTCAAAAACCCTCCAATGTGGCTGAATTACAATAATTCTGCAAAGATGAGTGGGCCAAAATTCCTTCACAGCACTATAATAGACTCATTGGAAGTTATCAAAAACACTTGATTGTAGTTGTTGCTGCTAAGGGTGGTCCCAACCAGTTATTAGGTTTAGGGGCAAACATTTTTTCACACAGGGCTTTGTAGTTTTGGATTTTGTTTTTCCTTAATTATAAAAATCTTCATAACAAAACTGCATAATGTGTTTCCTAGTGTTATCTTTGACTGATATTTAAATTAACTTGATGATCTGAAACATTAATGTGTTTAAATCTCATATATATATAT
>CAIGQW010053480.1:1343458-1371497 GCA_903798125.1 Danio choprae
TTCAGACGTGTGCTCTTTCGATCTGTTTGTTTTTTTGTTTTTTAATTATAAAACAATATATTTTATTATGACTATTTTTAACTGTATGAGACTGCATGCCACCCTCCGGCAGTTAATTTTAAGTTCAAGGGCGCTTGAGAATTTTATACTCCACACTGCAGATATTCTAATAGATCAGCGCTGAAATTGCCGAGCTAAGGTGTTTTGAGTCTTTAAAGTCTGTTAAGTCCATTTTTCTAAAGAATGGCTATTGCAACAGCGCACCATCTATAGTCCTGACTGCAGAGTTTTCAAATCCTGAGCCAGTTTCCTTGATCCTAATGCTGGTCATTACATCACAAAAACCTGATCAAAACGCAGCTTAAAGATCAACGCATATATCAAGGCCATATGGATATTATAAGGTCAACTAAGGCTCAGTGGAGTCTCATAAGTTTTTAACTGCTCTCATCTCTGCTTCCTGCTTTTTTTAATAGGACAGGACGAGGAAGCTTAAACTGAACCCACTCATTAAAAATGACATTAGTGGTCGCTGTCTCCAGATGGACCTGAACTCTTAATTAAGTGGTGAAGTAACTAATTATTCATTTTGTGTGATGGGAGAGGAGTGACGAATGATTTATGTGAGAAGCAAAAAAAAAAAATCAGTGAGTGGGAACGGCATTTTACAGAGGAAAAAGCAACCAAAAAATAATAAATAAATAAATAAATAGTGTAAATAAATAGGGCTTTGTATATATTTTTAGTATATATTATTTATTTATTTATTTATAATAATAATCATAATAATATAATTCATTTACTCATTTTCTTTTGGGCTTAGTCCCTTTATTAATCAGGGGTCACCACAGCGGAATGAACCGCCAACTTATCCAGCATATGTTTTAAGCAGCGGATGCCCATCCAGCTGCAACCCATTACTGGAAAACATCCATGCACACACACTCACACATACACTATGGACAATTTAGTTTACCCAATTCACCTATAGGGCATGTTTTTGGACTGTGGGGGAAACCGGAGCACCTGGAGGAAACCCACGCGACCACAGGGAGAATATGCAAACTCCACACAGAAATGTCAACTGACCCAGCCGAGGCTAGAACCAGCAACCTTCTTGCTGTAAGGCGATCGTGCTACCCACTGCGCCTACCGTGACGCCCACCATTTTAATAATAATGCTTTATTTATTTATGACAGTATGTTTTTTTTTGGAAATTCGAAAATGTATTACATTATTTATTTATTTATTTATTAAATAGAGATAAGATAAGAAGCGCACCTTCAGTTGTTTTGTCTTCTCCCGGAGTGTTCGCTGATAAACCTGTAGTTTTTCCGCTGTTTCCGGTCCAGGTTGCCGAGCGAGAATGTGTTTCAGCTCAACGTAAAGTTTCTCTTTCTCCTGCAAACACAAAATACACACCACATTTACTATAACAACTATGTACATTTTAAAGGTTCCTAATTCATGGTTTACATCACTTAAAATGAAGGTCAACATACAGTTAAATGTATCTCATACAAATTTCGTGGACACTCTTACTTCTTATTTTGTCACACACTACATAACTACTATTACATAAATACTACTGAATGTTGTGCGCTTAAGAGCAAGCAGGAAAGGAAATTAATGGAAAGGAAGAACGGGAAAGCAGTTTTGATCATAATCTGTGTGCTTTGGCTACAGCACAGAAAACTATCAATACTTTTTTTACATTATTCCATCTTCCATAATGATCACATGTTCACAGAGTTTAACAATATCATAAAAAACACCATCAGTATAAAAGTTTACACATATAGCAATATTGTTAATAAATACAATAAAGGGTCATTTTTAAATGAAACTACTTTTTTAAAAAACTCAATATCACTGCTGTTCCTGATGAAAAATGACCAGTCTCTGAAGAATTGCATATACATTGATGTTGATTTTGACAGAAAAATAAATAAATAAATGTAAAAAATAGACAAATGTGATTTTTAATGTTACATCAAAGCAGCTTTTATACATTTACAGTGGATAGAACAGAGAAATGTGTTTTTTTTTTTTTTCAAATAATTCCAATTGTTTCCTATAATATTTTTTTTCTTCTGGAAAAGTCTTATTTCTTTTATTATATTTTTACATTTTTACCTTCCTTATTTTATATTTTATTTTTCAATTATTTTTATTAATTATTTTTGTTTAATTTTTAAGGTCAATTTTATTAGATGATAGATTTTTTTTTTTTTATCTCAGTTGGCTACAGAACTGTTGTCCAATACATTGCCTACTTAGCCTAATTAACCTAGTTAGGCCTTAAAATTGCACTTTAAGCTGCATGTTAGTATCTTGCAAAGTAAGTACTAAAATAGTGTGTACTGTCATCATGGCAAAGACAAAAGAAATTAATTAGAAATCAGTTATTAAAACTATGTTTAAAAATATGTTGAAATGAAAAGTCTCTCCATTAAACAGCACTTGGAAAATATCCGAAAAAGAATTAAAATTTCATAGGACTGCTAATCTTTTTGCCTTATACATAAAGCCTGACATAAAACGCACAATAAGGGCCCTGTCATTTTTTTTATAACTGATTTTATTTTGTGTACAGTGAAAAATCCCAGTGCTGATAATCCAAATATCTCAGAACTGTCATTGACGTTAAAACAATCTTTACCATCTATAACAGTATAAATCATTGATATGCAAAAATCTATCTCTAAATATAAGTTGTTGCTTTCTCTCTCTCTCTTCAAAGACTTAAGATATACTTGTTAGTTCACTGTGAGCTCAGAGCATTATAGAGATCTCTTGTTTATTGTTAGTGGTATGATCAAAAGCGATGAAGCCATTTTTCAGTGTCACATCACAGAAAAAATCCCCAGCTGTATTCAGGAGACTGACAGCTAATTCATTTTGCAAGCTAGTGTTAATTATCCAAGTGTGTGGAGGAAAGAAAGATGGATAACTAAGATTCCATCAAAGCACTGACCAAGTTACAGTATTACACGCACACACAAACACGCACACGCACACACACACACACACACACACACACACACACACACACACACACACACGGATCATGACTGATGCTAATTAGAGAGTGAGCACTGACCAGTTTGAACTCATCAATGCTAATAAATGCAAACTGTCTGGTGTCGAAAATGATCACTAATATAAAGGCTCTGAATTTTCCATGGAATATAAATGACGTGCCACTGGAGAAATCATGAATCCAGAGGGTTTAGGTTGTCTGAAAGAAGATCGTTCATGATAAAAAGGACCGGCGTTTTAAATGAAGACACACTCGTGGCCTCTGCAACCACAAAACACTTCTTTGTCTTAAAAGCACACACACACACACACACACACACACACACACACACACACACACACACACACACACACGCATGCATTCACTATAGATTTACTGCAAAGTCAAAAGCTTAAAGGAACACTTCACTTTTTTTTCAGAAATAGGCTCCCTAGAGTTTCCCTAGAGATCATTTTTGAATACATTCAGCCAAGCTAGGGGTCTGGTTGGAGCACTTTTAGCTTAGCTTAGCATAGATCATTGAATCAGATTAGACCATTAGCATCTTGCTCAAATATTATTAAAAGAAAGTTGATAAAATTCCTATTTAAAGATTGACTCTTCTGTAATTTACATGATGTACTAAGACCAACAGAAAATGACAGGTAGATTTTTTCTTTTGGCTGATATGTGCAGGAACTATACACTCATTCTGGTGCAATAATCAAAGGAGTGATAGTATAGTTCCTAGCTATATCAGCCTAGAAAATAGCAACTTTTAATTTTCTGTCTGACTTAGTACACAATGTAACTAAAGAAGATTCAAGCTTTAAATAGGAAGGTTATTAAAACTCTTTTTAGATTGTTTTAAGCTATATGCTAATGGTCTAATCCAATTCAATGATTTATGCTAAGCTAAGCTAAAAGTTCTCCTGCCAGACCTGGAGATCGGCTGAATGGATTCAAAACTGGTTAAACGGTAAAACTCCAAAATGAGCCCATTTACAGTGTTTCTTTAACAGATTTTCCCTCAGAAACTTCCAGTATTTTGTGTCCTTTTTACTTTCCGCCGTTTCTTCACAGCCACGGTGGCCACCTCTTCATAATTTCATCAATAGTGAGAGTGTGTGCGATAGCAAGCGAGTCAGTCAATGAATGATTTATGACTGTGAGGCGTCTGGACTTTAATACACCGACTTTTATAGGATCACAACAAGGCCGAGATCAAACCCGGTGTCAGACTGCACCTTTCACCAAGTCTCACGCAAACATCTGTGCTCATAGGGCTTTATCAAAGAATATATCACTTCAGCATCCAAAAAAAAAACCATTTCCACGGCCCAACGAGGGCTGGGCTTTGATACTGATAATGCGGTTACATGTGTGCTCGACAGAGACCCGCCAACCTGTCTGTTCACCTCAGCCTGCCTGTCTTACTGTATTTATCATGAAGAATAACCTCAACATGTACTGTGTGACAAACGGTGTAGGCTTCTTTTTCTTTCTGAGAGGCTAGTCTTTTGTCATGTCTCTTGCATACAGATCCTAAATGGATTGTTGTGGGTTCAATACAAGTTAAGCTCTATTGAATTACTTTTCTCTAGAATGTTGATCACAGACCTTGCTATCTGGGCAAATCCCAGCACAGTTTGTGACGTTGTTTGATTTTGAACTTTAGAAGGGACAGGCATTTAAGAAGATTTTATTCAAATGCATAGACATGCGTTCATATATGTGCTATCAAGTGGATTCAACCTTAATTGCATAAGAACTTTCCATTGTTGGATGCAACCACAGAAGAGTCAAGCTTTAAATGTTAATGGTCTAATCTGATTCAATGATTTATGCTAAGCTAAGCTAAGCTAAAAGTGCTCCCGCCAGACTCTGAGATTGACTGAATGGGTTCAATAATGTTAAACTCAACTTTATCTGACTTTTAAAATTAGCCTACTTAAAAAAAATTAAAATAAAAAAAAAGATGGAGTGTTCCTTTAACCTTTTTTTTTATTAAGTTATTTATTTGGTGTTTGGTGATAAGTATCATTACTGTTAAAAGGAACTAAAGTTGTAGAGATTTTGGAGCACAATATGCTGCTTTTTTTTCCAGGGACGCCCATGCATATTTCAACAAGACAATGCAAAACCACTTTCTGCGCACAATACAATGTCCTGGCTGTGGAGGAAGAGAATACAGGTACTTGACTGGCCTGCCTACACTCCCAACCTGTCTCCAATAGAGAATGTATGGTGCATTTTAAAGTGCAAAATGCGACAACAAATGAAAAATTACACCTGAAACATTTCATCACTTGGTGTCTTCAGTCCCTAAACGTCTTTTAGGTGTTGTGAAAAGGAATGGCAACATTACAAAGTGGTAAATGCTTTACTGTTCCAACTTTTTTTGGAAATTTGTTGCAAGAACCAATATTTGAATACGTGTTTATTTTGGAAAAAAAAAAAAATCATAAGGAACACATTAAACAATGTGCTGTTGTATTGTCTGCAATCAAATACAAGTCAAAGTAAGTTTAGAAATAACTTCTTTCTTTTTTTTATTAGCATTTTCCATACTGTGTCTACTTTTTCTGATTTGGGGTTGTATTTCCAATAAGTCTGTGATGGTTAGATTACGGATAAATTCCTTATTTTAAGACAGCTTTGCAGTTTGACCTGTGACCCACTAATTGAGATCCACCGCAACAACAACAAAAAAGTCACACAAGCTTGCCTCCACTCATTTGTGACAGAACTTCCGCCGTGACAGCAAAAACAACAACAAAATAAAGCCATTGTGCTTGTCAAAATCTTCTCTGGCTGTCAAGGGAGGGATGTCTCCATCGTACGACAGGTCGGAATCCAGCAGACGTGCAATTGTCGTCCGAATTCTTTGGCAGAGGAAACCATTGCGTGGGTGTGAAAATGGAGCATGTGTTTCTGTCACTGTCAGTCACAGTATGTCTTCTTCATCTTTGAATGGAGTGACACACTGAACATCTGCCTTTAAATTGTGCTGAAGCGACTTCAGGTGCTCTTCATGTCATGTGGCCCTTTCTGGTTAGTCAGTCTGATACACAGAAACTGAAATCAAACAACGTGACTTCCTGTTTGTTGCTTTCTGTTAGTTAGCGGTGTGTAAAAATACTTCTTATGTAAGAGGATGAGTGTATGTGAAAAATGGGGCTGGGTTAGAGGAAGAAGGAAAATTTGAGTGAAAGACAAAGAAAGTGAGAGAGATAAGGATTCGAAGGCCTTGTGATGCGGTCAGTGGATGGGAGCCAGCTATTATCTGTCATTTCCTCTGAATCAGGGAGAATGGAGGAATTTAGATTTTTTTATTTATAGATGACATTGTCTGGAACATTGCGTTTGATTTACAGTAGATCATTTGATGGCTTCAATAGTGTTTACAAACAGAAGTGTTTGCATTTGTTTGCATAGATTGCATGTATAAAAAATTACATGCCAGCCAAGGGGGAGGGTGGATCCTAGAAATTGTCCTAGAAACTGCAATACGTAAAAAGTTTATTGAGTTGTCAGTGTATCCTTGTTGAATTGATTCTTTCATAAATCAGTCATATCAGTCAGTCTGTCAGTCAAATCACACCAATTTTCCAAAATAAATTCAACTCCAGTTGAACTGTTCCTAACTTTAAAGCGGTCCTATTATTCTTTTAAAAATAATATTTGATGTTAGTCAGTGTGTAGTGTGTATGTTTGGTCATAAAAAAAGATGTACAGAGTGTTCATTCGTAGGATGAAGCCATTCAGTCTTATACAACAGCCCTCAGCTTTGCTTTGGGCTGCTGATAAGCCTGTCGGGATTTATTCTGCAAAAACAACCATTCTGGATGTTCTTTATCCTGCTTATTACATGGCTACTTGCCACAAAATATAAAAGTTAGCCACAAAACATTGTTCTGAACCATAATAGTTTATTTATTCTTTAATTAAACACCAAGCTGACAGAAACATAAACAGCTGATGGAGTATACACTAACTTTATTCAGTCACAAAATGGCACCAAACTGTCATATTAACAGCTGGCAGAACCAAAACTGGCTGGAAAAAGTATATGCTAATCTACCAGGGGTTGGACAATGAAACTGAAATATCTGGTTTTAGACCACAATAATTCATTAGTATGGTCTAGGGCCTTCTTTTGCAGCCAATAGAGCATCAATTCATCTTGGGAATGACATATACAAGTCCTGCACAGTTACCAGAGGGATTTTGACTTTATATTAATGTGAACATATTCATTGAAGGGCATCATAGTGGCGCAGTGGGTAGCACAATCACCTCACATCAAGAAGGTCGCTGATTCGAGCCCAGGCTGGGTCAGTTGGCATTCCTGTGTTGAGTTTGCATGTTCTCCCCATAATCGCGTGGGTTTCCTCCGGGTGCTCCGGTTTCCCCCACAACTCCAAAGACATGCGTTACAGATGAATTGGGTAAGCTAAATTGGCCGTAATGTATGTCTGTGAATGAGTGTGTATGGATGTTTCCCAGTGATAGGTTGCGGCTGGAAGGGCATTCGCTGCGTAAAACATATGCTGGATAAGTTGGCGGTTCATTCCGCTGTGGCGACCCCAGATTAATAAAGGGACTAAGCTGAAAAGAAAATGATTGAATGAATGAATTCATTGAGAGTCAAGGTGATTCAAAGTTCCCGGATGAGCCTGCATTATTCAGTGGGTGTTATCTTGGAATAACATACCTTGAAATACCGCAACTGACCAATTAGAATCGAGTATTCCAGAGCTGTGTATTATAAGTAATGTATATATTTTTCTATTTAACACAACTCCAAACATCAGCTCAGAAAACTCAATCTAACTCTGATGTGAACGTTTGGCTGACCTTGCTCTCTAAAGCATTAACTGTATGATAATAGATAATAAACTCAGCTGTTTGTTGCTAAGGTAAAACGGTCCTGGTGAGTCCTGTCCATGAATAAATACTTAACCGCTAATGGCCTGTCCAGATTTGGCTGCACGAATATTAACAGACATGACATGCGCCGTGCTTCTTTTTATTATCACACTGCCTCAATGCAAATGATGCAACAATTAGAGTGTGTATCTGTGCGGAAAAACAGAGCCGGGTCTTTGTTTGCAGTAAAGTGACGCATTGTGAATACTTCAAGATCTATAATGGGTATTATATTCCAAATGCAGCCTGTCTCAGAAACGTTTCTAAATCACAAGCGTCCTCCGTCTACAAAAGTGCAGCATTGTCTTGACTGCAATGGCTTTTCGCTATTGTGTCCTAAACGATGCTAAATTGTAAACGCTGTCACTGTTTTCAGTGCGAGCAGCTACAAAACAATGCAACAATGCCCCGCAGTCTAACGGCTGTGGTGGGTCTGTTTTAAAAGGCATCAAAGGCAGCTCGAGAGCTCAAGTCGATACACAGAGTGACTTTATAATTACACAAAGAGTTATAGTGTTGTTGTAAGGCAGTCAGTGTTAACCTAATTAACACCGCACTCCAATGTGCACTTCTATGGAGACGTGTGCGGATATGTAGCTGGAATTAATTTCAACTGGAGACCATTGGTATGTTTTATTGATTGGAACTGAGCATATAAGGAATCACATGCAGAAATATACAGTGAAATATACAATTCATTTATGCACCCTGGAAGAAGTTTATGGTGGGACAAAATAGAATGGCAAATAAATAAATCAAATGATTTAACAAATATAAATTTTTAAACAGGCAAAACCACCAAAAGACTAATACAATTATAGACCTTTTAGTGGGGTTCATGCATTTTAAGGTGTTAAATTGCAATGGTAAACATAAATTACACATTATTTTTAATAAATATTGTAATCACCAGTGTTAAAAAAAACAGGAATATTATGCAATTTCCCATAGAAATGCAACATTTTTCATCTTCATAAGATATATAGCATCAAATATTGACTTTTATTTTGCATGATTCTTTAGAGTTGTATGTTGCATCAGCTCACCAAATGTAAAGTTTACATTCTAAAGTTCAGAGTTTTCATATAAAGAGAGCACTGCTTCCAGAAGTATTTTTCCCATTCATTTATTTCATAAGGTTTGTTTTTTAAAGAGTTACAAACCATATACCAAAGGTATCCTGGACCATACCGTACCCCGAGCTGATACTGTGGTGGTCATGGAGGAATGGAGTGCATGAGACTGATTCCTGAAAGGCTACAGTGACAAACAAGTCTACGCTTGATCCTGTGGGCCAGCCTGACCTCCCGCTGGTGCCCTACCCACACCTGCAACTTCCATGATGGACATCCAGCTTCTCCAGCCCCGGTGCCTAAACTGCAGCTCCACACAGGAAGTTTGGCCAGAAGAAAAATTATCGTGCCTAACATAGCCTGGTTTCTCTTGAGGTTTTTTTTCCTTCACTTCGTCAATTGGTGAAGTTTTTTCCTCGCCACTGTTGCCACTGGCTTGCTCGGATCGAGACTTGTGGAGCTGCGCTTCGGTGGATTTGCTATTCAGTATTTGAACTTTCAAGCGGTGAAACTTAAACCACACTGAACTGAACTGAACTAATCTGAACTAAACTTTGAAATTTGGACTTTACTAGAACATGTTAAACTGCTTTGACACAATTTACATTGTAAAAAGCGCTATATAAATACACTTAAATTGAATTGAATTGAATATACCAAACTAAACAGCTATAAGAAGAATTACAACAACTTTATATAATAAGAGCTCAGACTGATTGGTTGTTAGCATTTTTTTTACTGCCCTCCTCAATATAGAAGGCACATTGGAAAAGAAAACAAAATTACAATTTATTTTGTGTGTGTGTGTGTGTGATCTCAGAATGGGCTTATAGAAATATGCACAACAGTCATTCTTTTCAATAGTTGTAGCCATTTTATAAAAAATAGCCACTTACAAATAGCAAATTTTCTTTTTAATTATGTTTATTGTAAATGTTCATTTGAGTACAATCATATAAAAATTCAAGTTACATTTTTTCCTCAGTATGCAATCTTCAATGACCTTACGGTATCGTACAACTGTCAAACTTGTACAACTGTCAGGCATATTAATTCATTATACATGCGTGTAGTTTTTCTGTAATTGGTAACATATCGGAGACTGTAAGGGTATGTATGTGTTCATATGTTGCATTTATTTATTTATTTTATGTAATAGCAGACGTTACAGTAAGCTATTTCGCATCATTGATCTGCAGTTATAATCAAATCATGTTCATAGAAAGGTTAGTAATAAACATTTATACACAAGTATTTATGTGTATGAAGCATCTGTTTTGTGAGAAGTGATTCTCATATGATATGTGAACGACCCGTAGAGCTTTAGTGTAGACATTTTCTCGAGCGAGAATGACGTCGACTGAAACTTTCTGTTGTACACCGAGCCCACCAAAAGGGTACCATTGGTACCCTTTTAGCAGTGGAAACGCAAGCCTGATAAAGGTGACCCGTACCGTACCGTACTGTACCACTCAGTGGAAACGGGCCATAAAAAGAATGCATTTTTGTGTTCAGTATTATCTATCTCTATATTAACTATAAACTTCATATGTTTGGTACAGCTAGCCATCCAGATAGAATTAGGTGATTCATCTCCTTCACTACTTCTTGTGTAAGTATCAATAGTGTCTTCTGAACTGGGTTTACGAAGAAACACTGAATCTATTGCTAACCTAAAATAAATCAAACTCGTGATTTGATATGATCTGATCCCTGAAAACGGCTTGCTCGTGTCCTGAGATTGCTATTCAGTCAGTTAAGCTTCATTTGATATAGACGGTGAAAGGAAGCCTTTTTTTAAACTGGCTGTCTGTCTGATGTTAATGGCATTTTGAAAGCCCATTTTATCATTTCCACTGCATCTGAGCTCAAGATCCGAAGTGAGAAAAAACTCTTAACACCATCAAACTGAACATCACAGTCCATGTCTACCCGTCTCGTAATGGTGAAAGTAAAGTGGACAGCTACTCCTGGAACATTTGTCTGCCTTTTTAAGACGAATCGAGATTTTTCCGTCTTATTTTTTCCATCTCTCAATTGTGTAAAGCGTTTGATTGGTTGCTTTGGCTTCACCGGTTCAGTCTTTCAGCTAACAACCCAATTAAAAATGTTTATTTTATTTTATTTTATAGATATGCGGATGCCAATAAAAATGCTGACTTTTTTTCTCCGAATGAGCTTATACAAATATGTTTGGTGTAAATAAGTCATTCTGTTAGTGATTTTATTAAACTTCAACGATTTCGACATACAATCGCAAAATGTGAATCTAAATATTTTTTTTTTCTCAAGATCCGAAGTTGGATAAAAAAACTTCAGTCTTATTTTTTCTTTCTCTTAATTGTATAAGCGTTTGATTAGTTGCTTTGGCACCACCAATATAGTCTTTCAGCTAACCAACCCAATTAAAAATCCCAAATACAAAGCAAGAAAGCATAAAAAGCTACCTTTTTTTAGATATGTAAATGCAAATAAAAATGCTGATTTTTATGCTAATTTTATCCGCTTTTTTTGGTGACACTGATTTTTTTTTTCTCGCAGTGAGCTTATACAGATATGCATCATGTTTGGTTTTTGACATACAATTGCAAACATGAATCAAAATTTCAACTTTTTTTTTCAGCTTTCATTCATTTTCATCTCTCAGCTGTATAAAGCGTCTGATTAGTTGCTTTGGCACCACCGGTAGAGTCATTCAGCTAACCAACCCAATTAAAAATCCCAAATACAAAAGCAGGAAAGTATAAAAAGTTACCTTTTGAGACATGCCAATGCCAATAAAAATGCTGATTTTTTTTTTGGAGCTTATACAAATATGCACCATGTTTGATGTAAATAAGTCATTCTGTTCAACAGTTATAATCATTTTATTAATACTCATGTCCCACTTGTAATTGCAAATGTGAGTCCAAATTTCAACTTTTTTAGCTC
This sequence comes from Danio choprae, assembly GCA_903798125.1. Lineage (NCBI taxonomy): Eukaryota > Metazoa > Chordata > Actinopteri > Cypriniformes > Danionidae > Danio > Danio choprae. The sequence continues at coordinate 1,355,418 of CAIGQW010053480.1, forward strand.
AAGATCCAAAGTCAGAAAATACTTTGAGACCATCGGTATAGTCTTTGAGCTAGCCATATAAAAATCCCAAATACAAAAGCAGGAAAGCATAAAAAGTTACCTTTTGAGATATGCCAATGTCAATAAGAATGCAGATTTAATAATTTTTTTTCCTCAGAATGAGCGTATACAAATATGCACCATGTTTGGTGTAAATAAGTCATTCTGTTCAACAGTCATAGCCATTTTATTAATGGTACTTATGTCCACCTTAACGTTTTTTTTTTTTGACGTACAATTGCAAATGTGAACACAAATTTCTACTTTTTTAGCTCAAGATCCAAAGTCAGAAAATACTTTGTCTCATTTTTCTGTCTCTCAATTGTATAAAGTGTTTGATTAGCTGCTTTAGCACCATCGGTATAGTCTTTGAGCTAGCCAAACCATATAAAAATCCTAAATACAAAAGCGGGAAAGCATAAAAAGTTACCTTTTGAGATATGCCAATGCCAATAAGAACGCAGATTTATTTATTATTTTCCCCAGAATGAGCGTATATAAATATGCACCATGTTTGGTGTAAATAAGTCATTCTGTTCAACAGTTATAGCCATTTTATTAATGGTACTTATGTCCACCTTAACGTTTTGTTGTTTTTTTTGACGTACAATTGCAAATGTGAATCCAAATTTCTACTTTTTTTAGCTCAAGATCCAAAGTCAGAAAATACTTTGTCTCATTTTTCTGTCTCTCAATTGTATAAAGTGTTTGATTAGCTGCTTTAGCACCATCGGTATAGACTTTCAGCTAACCAAACTTTTTTTTATACTCAAGAAAAAAAACATTTGTCTTATTATTTTTTTTCATTTCTCAATTGCATAAAGCCTTTGATTAGTTGCTTTGGCACCACCGGTACAGTCTTTCAGCTAACCAACCCAATTAAAAATCTCAAATACAAAAGCAAGAAAGCATAAAAAGTTACCCAAGTCATGCCAGCAGCAGCATCTCTTTCTCTCTCCATCTCGCCATTCATAACCTAATCAAAGATTCCGAGTGCATTTATGTAAACAAACGCGGCTCCCTGAAGAAGCTCTACACGAGCACCTGCTACATCTGAGAAATCACATTTGTTTCTAGTCTGAGCAATGAGCAGCACGGATCACTTCATTACAGATAATGGAGGGCCCTCTGAATACTAGACACTGAACAAGGACAAATAGAGGAAAATCACCATGGTACTTCAAGACCTCAATGCAAGTAATGCTTAGAAATTGTATGTATATTAAGAACAGACTCTGTTTGTTGCGTGTTATTGAACTGAAACATTTACTAAAGTGTACTAATTTTCAGTTTAAAAGAATCATTATTACATTATAAATGCTTTAGCGCCACTTATGATCAATTTAATGTGTCCTTGACGAACAAAAGTAGTTTTTCAGAGATAAAGAGAGAGAAAGAGGGTCTTTACTGTTTTAAAACAACATTCAAATCATTATCAAACAGTGATATTTTCGACCATTTCCAAAGTACAAACATATAGAATACAAAAGTAAGATCTCTAATTCAACTCAACACCAACCCAAAAAAACACATATTTTCATCAACCAGACATAATACATTTTGAAGGCACCAAATGTTTATGAATCCTTCTACATTATTGGTAGACTTTAAAAAGTCAAAATCAATTCTCAATCTGGCGTTCAACGATAAACTACCTGACAAAAGTCTTGCCGCCTATCCAAGTTTTAGGAACAACAAATAATAACTTGATGTCTAGTTGATCATTTGGTATCAGAAGTGGCTTATATGAAAGGCAAAGGCCTCTAGATTACGCTTATTTTACCAAAATAAAATATGATCATGCCTTGATTTTTAATTATTTAATTAGGATAGTAAGGTCTGCCTTTGCTTAGACAAAAGTCTTGTCACTTAATCCTGAGCTGATGCTGCGGCGGAGGAGCGGAGAGCATGAGACTGATTCCTGAAAGACCCCAGTGACAGACGAGTCTTCGCATTGATCCCGTGGGCCAGCATGATCACCCGCTGGTGACCTACTCACACCTGCAGTTATCCACGATGGACGTCCAGTGTTCTCTAGCATCCGGCACCTAGACTGCAGCTCCGCACATGAAGTTTGGCCAGAGGAGAAATGGTCGTGCCCAACTGAACCAGGTTTCCTGATTTTTTTTTCATTCACTTTCGTCAATTGGTGAAGTTTGTTCCTCGCCACTGGCTTGCTTGGTTTGGGACTTCTGGAGCTGTGCATCAATGGATTTCCTCTTTAGTGTTTGGACTTTCAGCAGTAAAAATTAAACCACACTGAACGGAACTAAACTGAACTTCATCTCTGAAAAGTGGACTGACAGTTTAAATTTATTATAACTTCTATGTTAAGCTGCTTTGACACAATCTACATTGTAAAAGCGCTATAGAAATGAAGATTAATTGAATTAAATTGAACAGAAATAATGTACAGTATAGACTATAAAGTCATAGTGCAGTGGAAAAATAATTAATATTGTGTATGACTCCCATGAGCTTGGATGACTGCATCCATACATCTTTGCAATGACTCAAATAACTTATTAATAAAGTCATCTGTAATGGCAACGAAAGCATTCTTGCAGGACTCCCAGAGTTTAGCTAGATTCTTTGGATTCATCTTCAATGCCTCCTCCTTCATCTTACCCCAGACATACTCAATAATGTTCATGTCTGGTGACTGGGCTGGCCAATCCTGCAGCACCTTGACCTACTTTGCTTTCAGGAACTTTGATGTGGATGCTGAAGTATGAGAAGGAGCGCTATCCTGCTGAAGAATTTGCTCTCTCCTGTCATATGTAATGTAATGGGAAGCACAAATGTCTTTATACCTCAGGCTGTTGATGTTGCCATCCACTCTGCAGATCTCTCGTACGCCCCCATACTGAATGTAACCCCAAACCATGATTTTTCCTTCACCAAACTTGACTGATTTCTGTGGAAATCTTGGGTCCTTGCGAGTTCCACTAGGTCTTCAGCAGTATTTGTGATGATCGGGATGCAGTTCAACAGATAATTCATCGTTTCCAAACGATCAACTAGAAGTCAAGTTAATATTTGTAGCTCTTACAACTGGGATCGACGACAAGACTTTTGTCAGGTAGTGTATAACAAAAGCTGTTTGCATCACGTAAAAACTCTCCTATCTTGTTTCTTCTGCTTAAGTAGATTTAGCTAAGATTAATGCTTGACCAAGTACAAAATTAGACAACTGACATTTCACTCTCCATTTGTGACAATATTTAAAACCAAAAATAAACATTTGTTTTGTAAAAAATTCTCCAAACAATATAAAAATCCTTTGTAGGAAAAATAAAATCAGCATTCAGTCTACTACAGTCTAAAAAACTGTGAAAAATGGTTTCCCTCTGCTTTGAGAGAGAGAAAGAGAGAGAGAGACTACATTTTCTAACCCATTTTTAGGCAAATCAGCAGGATCCTGTGGAATGGAGTTTAATATGGTACAATTAGAGAGTACATTTGTGTTATGAGGAGCTTAAAAAAAATAATCAAATTAGTCCAGATATGTAATTATGGAAGATGCAAGGGCGCATGGGGATGCGTAATATACAGTGCTAATGCTGGCCGTTCTGATTATGTGAAAATCTGTGGAGATTTCTATGAAAGTCCTGCTGGCCCAGAACTAGAAAAGTTATTTGGAAATCTAATAAGCAAATATCACAATATGACAGTAGACTTTTTTTTTTACTTTAAATTGAAATACTTCAAAGCAACATATGGAGAAATTAATATTATCAAATCAAAAAAGTATTGATTTTTGCATATTTTAATATTTGTATGATATTAACTATAACACACACACAAACACACATACACGAATGCATGTGCACATATATATATATGTATACTACCCTACATATGGAAAGTGCAGTATCTACACAGACACTGAAACTGAACGAAATGCTTTTAACGTTTTTACACAAGCTTGAATTCTGTAGTCACAGAAATGTTGATACTCGTTTCTCTGAAACGGGAGAAAATTGAACCTGCACACATTTGCCACATTTGAATTTGCCACAACAGACGTCACACAGCTTAATATTGTTGGACTGAAGCAGCAAACATTAATTTACAATGATGAAGGGCAGAGGGTTGCTGGAAAAACTACTGAGAGATTTTAGCTGCTGTCTGGGCTTTCACTGCCTTTCTACACCTTCCTTTCTTCATGTGTTCAATACTTTTTCCCTATGTCATTTCATTTTATTACACATAACTTCATTTGTAAACTAATTTGTTTTGTTTTCTTTGCATATATGAATTTATTTGGTTGTTACCCACATCCGGAGACAATTTCAAGTCAACAGCACCTATTGAAATATGTTTTCTAAGAAAAATGGTGATGTGTTCAATACTTATTTCCCCCACTGTACGTGCTCATACCGGAAATCTTTCTTCTGTGTTCACACAGAGCAGCATTTTAGAAAATTACTGGTAATGTTACAACTTATCATTCTGGATTTTATTTAATTTTTTCTATTTTTAAAAAGGACCTGTTCACCAATGGTCTCTGTATGTGTGAAAAGGTCTAATGAGTTCTCACCTGTAGCAGAAGCTCTTTCTCCACAACCTCCTGAGTCTTTGATATGAGCCTCCGCTGCAGAGAGTGAATCTTCTGAATCAGTTCAAAGGAGCTTGGATCGCTTGCCTGCAGAAAAGAACAGACTGCATAAACCAAATTGAACTGTATTATTTCAGTAACAAAACCAGTGTAAACCCATACCTCGAGTTTCCTCCAGCGGTGAACATTCAGGGGATTGTTGAGCTCATCCTCCAGAGCCCGACATCTTGTCCTCTCTTTCATCAGTTCCCTTTGCATATGAAACACTTCCTGTCTGCCATCAGAAAAAAAAAGACATACCGGTAGATTTTTTTTTTTAGGCCATAATAAAAGTAACAATAACCTACTAATTTATAGCCAGTCATTTAAAGCCTGGCAGGACGCAAAAGCACTTTGAAAATTAGTTTGCACGGGAGCTTCTAAAAGCCTCCACTTCACCTATTTACTTATGCACAGCAACAGGCACAAACAGCGGAAATGCAAACAAGAGGGTGAATGGAGACGAGAGCGAGAAACAAATCTCTCGGATCTCATATCGACAGGTTATGGCGAGCAACATAATCCAGGCTGACCTTTTCCTCTCTGCACCAAGCTTGTTTGAAAAGACACTTGTAGACGTTTATGCTTTTCTATACATTCTAACATTCTGAGTTGATTATAGAAAGCCCATGTAAACACCAGCTACATAGTGTCACTGTTTATCTGGATGTCAAGGTTTAACACTAGCTACATAGTGTCACTGTTTAATAGTATACAGCGGGGAAAATAAGTATTGAACACATCACCATTTTTCTCAGAAAACATATTTCTAAAGGTGCCGCTGACTTGAAATTTTCCCCGCATGTTGGAAACAACCAAAGAAATCCATATATGCAAAAAACAAATCAAATTAGTTTACAAATAAAGTTATGTTTAATAAAATGAAATGACGCAGGGAAAAAGTATTGAACAGATGAAGAAAGGAAGGTGTAGAAAAGCAGTGAACAGCAGCTGAAATCTCTTAGTAGTTTTTCAGCAACCCTCTGCCCTTCCTCACTGTAAATTAATATTAGCTGCTTCAGTCCAACATCTACATTAGCAGGATGATGAAGATGAAACCAGGGTGGACATTTCAGCAAGACAATAATCCAAAACACAGACAAGGAAACTCTCAAATGGATTATTTGGATTATTGTCTTACAGAGAAAGAAAATCAAGCTGTAGAATGACCCAGCCAATCACCTGACTTGAACCCAATAGAAAATATAATTTAAAGATCAGATTTGATAGACAAGACCCACAGAACCATCAAGATGTTTACACTCTGTGAAAACTCACACCTGAGCAATGCATGTGACTTTTAATTAAAGTATTAAATAAGTTTCAGTAGTTCAGTACTTTCTCATTGAGTCATTTCATTGTTATTACACACATAACTCATTTTTCAGATTTTTTGTTTTGTTTTGTTTGACTTTTTACCAAAATCTGGTTTAATCGCATGTCAACAGCTCCTTTAAAAATATTATTCTCAGGAAAAAACATGACATGTTTAAAACATACCCGCAGTATGTTTACTGTAATTTCAGGGTTTTGTACATCAAGTAAAATTATATAAACAAGTAAAATAACAATGGGATGATCACTGAAATTAAAACAAAAAATCTCTTGAATGAATGTTATTTATGATGAGAGAATTGTTAGCATTTCAAGATGTACAAAAATGTATAAAAAATATTTGTTAATCATCTAATGTAATCAATGTAAAAATCTCAATGTAATCACCAAACAGTAAAGTAAACAACTTCTTAGCATATGCTATGAATCAGATTTTAAACTATAAACTCAGTATAGACTCCTTATGGTATCATAATTATGGACAATTTGCAGAAATTATCCCAATGTTCTCTTCTGTTACACTTCACAAACCTGTTATTTTTGCAAAACAACATATTCTGTGTGTACAGCACGCTGACATTGGACTCAGCTGAAGAAAGTCTAGCCAGCCGGTGTCTTCCTTTGACCTGTTACAGTGATTCAACTCTGCAAATAAACAACTTGAAAGCTCCATCGGCCAACCTATTAGCACTAGTGGCTTGCCAGAGACTGGGAAAAGCAAATTACACCATTTCAGCCACAATAGAAAAGCCTCTTTAAATACATTGAAAATAAATAAATGACAAAATCATCTTTTAGGACACACACACACGCACACATCCTCGTTGCAGGAAAGAAACCAAGGAGAAAAGTGAAAGAAAGAAAGATAAGATATGAAAAAGATGGTTGCAATTTTTATTTAATCATACCTGTGACCAAATTTCCCTACTTCAATACTATGTAATAGGTGAACAGTGTAAGAGCAAAGTCCAAATTCGTAGTAATTTGATAAAATGGTTGGCAAAATCGTCTACAGTAGCTACTGGGGTGCCTCAGGGTTCAGTACCTGGACCGCTTCTCTTCTCTATGTACACCTCAGGGATCAGTTATTCAGAAACATGTTTTTTCCAAACACTGCTATGCTGAAGACACACAACTTCTCATTTCAGCCTGATGATCTTAAGATACACTCTAAAAAATGTTGCAATGTAATGTTGGGTCAAATGTGAACAAACCCAACAATTGGGTTGGGAAAAAGAGCTTGAACAAGGAGTTGTGTAGCATGCTCTGATATGAAGTGACTATTTCCCCTAATATTGCATGACTGATCCTTATGATGCCTGTATTGTAGAAAAAAATATCTAATTGTTAATTTTTCTTCATCTTATCTTTTTCATCTAGCTATTTGAGTGCCTCAGGGTTCAGTACTTGGGCCATCTTCTTCTTCCGTCTACAGTTCACTCATTCATTTTCAACCGCTTTTCCGGGGCCGGGTCGCGGGGGCAGCAGTCTTAGGAGAGAACCCCAGACTTCCCTCTCCCCAGACACTTCCTCCAGCTCCTCCGGGGGGATCCCGTGGCATTCCCAGGCCAGCCGAGAGACATAGTCCCTCCAGCGTGTCCTGGGTCTTCCCCGAGGCCTCCTCCCGGTGGGACATGCCTGGAACACCTTCCTAGGTAGCCGTGCAGGAGGCATCCGAAACAGATGCCCGAGCCACCTCAGCTGACTTCTCTCGATGTGGAGGAGCAGCGCCTCTACTCCGAGCTGCTCCCGGGTGACAGAGCTCCTCACCCTATCTATAAGAGTGCGCCCTGCCACTCTGCGAAGGAAACTCATTTCGGCTGCCTGTATCCGAGATCTTGTCCTTTCGGTCATGACCCAAAGGTGAGAGTAGGAACGTAGACTGACCGTCTACAGTACATAGCATCAAAAGGATCAATCATGCAATATAAAAAGAATCAGACACTTCATATCAGAGCATGCTACATAACTCCTTGTTTAATCTCTTGTTGAACTGTTGCAATTATATCTTGGCTAGCCTCCCAAACAGAACTATCAAACCTCTGGAAATGATTCTGAGTGTGGCAGGGTAAGTGGTCTTTAGGAAGCCAAAAATAGTGGACATCACACCTCTGTTCATCAATTTGCACTAGCTGCCAATAGCTGCCTGCATTAAATTCAAGGTACTGACGTTTTATATGACTACCACCAACATTGCACCTCTTTACCTAATATACTTCAGAAGCCCCCCAGAAGCAACTTGCCTAGAACAGTGAATTTTTTTGCCCTTTTTCAACAAAAAAAAATGCTATGTGTATTGCATTTGACTAGCTGAGACTGAGTATATAGTTTTTCGTTTGCTGATTAGATTGCTTTTGTTATGCTGATTGTAAATCACTTTTGATAAAGCGTCTGTTAATTTAAATTTCATAGGCTCATTCTGAAAATGTAGCCCTATATAGGTTTCTGAAGATTGCAAATTATGTAGCCAGAGCTACGTATGGCTGCACTTCGTCTTTAAAACGAACCCTACAGGACAGTATGACGCCGTTTCTTTTCTCGCTTACCAGCTGACTGCTTACCTCCATGTGGATGGCTTTTCCACTGTTACCAGTTAGTCCGGTAACATGACATGTCTGTCAGTGGACTTGAGACGCAGAGGTGAGATGACCGCGACAACGGGGTTCGAGTCCAGTAAAGAACGGTTCCAGAAAGCAGGTAAGACAAAAGCCAAAAAATAAAATAAACAAGTAAATAACAGGGTGAGAATGTGGTAAAATCTGAAAGCGTGGTAAAAATTAAGCTGCCGTAAAACCTTTTCTTTTTCTGGATTGCTTTTGAAACACTGCGGGTTTAGGGAAGTGGGTGGCCGGGTCAATCGGTGCTTTTTAAATCACTATTGGTTGGGTTTAGGGTCAGTTAGTCAGTTGACAGCGGCCTCTGAACAGCGGTACGAGAACAGCAGGCGCGAATGGCACTCACGAGAGAAATTTGAGATCTGAAAAGCGTACACAGAGGCCTCTGGCAGGTTTGCGAAAAAAAAAACTGCAAAAAAACGTAGCTCCTGGGACATATTTTGCTCTCTCCAGAAATGTATATAGGGGTATGTAAACAGAATGAGCCTGGGTTGAATTTAAATGTAAGCCAAATTAGAGGATTTATTAATGGCAGTTAAGAGGCAAAACTGATGACATACTGTAGGTCACAAGATAAAAGCTACACTAAACAACATTCAAACTATTCATACATTCATATGTATCCATCTAATATGTACAGTTTTAACAACCACAAAGTACATTTCAAATTATACAATATGTGATTTCGGACACAGCTCTTTCTTTCCTTGACAAAGAGCCATTTTGTAACCAACTGAGTGCTAAACCGAAATGATATGATGCTCCGTTGAAATAGTATATCATGTAACTTCTTTTGTGAAGCAATGGAGGGAGATTGATGATGATAGCACACAGCTCATTTACCTGAGCGCAATGCAAGTTGAGGGTTTATGAGGGTGTTAGCGATTAGCATGCTAAATTGATCAATAAGTCACTTCCTTTGGGGGGAAAAAAGATGCTAATACCAAAACCTTCAGCGTAGTATCATTTGTCTAGCAATGCAAGTAAATTGGAGAGCTTTATGCAGGAGTTGTTGTGCTAAGACGACTGTAAGATTGCTTCTAAATGGCACAGATTGATTTCTCAAGACCTACAAGGTCTTTTTTCGTCATTCACGATTCAGACAAAATCAATGTTGTTAGTGTTTGCTAGGTTTGAGGGAAAAAAAAACTGGCATTAGCTCTTGTTTTTGGTTGCTTGTCATCTTTAATGCTTATAACTGTCACAATGGCTCTTTTCCAAAGCCTACTGAGCTACCTACAGAAACAGATTTTTAAGGTCTCACAGATGCTCCCCCTTAATGCTCTGCAACAAGCCAATATAACAGAAAAGCTGGTTATAAATACATGATGTGTAATGATATAGATTGCATTCAATTAGGCTAGCTGTGTGATTGCTAGCACCAAATGATGTTGTTTTTATGCTTACTAGCATGCTAATGTGAATCTCTATTCTATTGTCGGTCAACTTATCCCTGTTGTGCGTGGATGTAGAACGGAAATTCTCAATTGCATATCTTGTTTTTGTGTTTAGGACCTGACCTAAGTGTTTAATAAGTGTCTTCACTCATTTAAATTGATGGCGAGGCAAACAAGCAAGACTTCAGATGCTTTGATGCAGAGAGAAATCCTCTTGTACACCTGTTGCATCATTCTTAGGCTGTTCACACACAAACGCACACACTGTCTCTGTTCTCTTAGTTTGTGGGTGTGAAGCAAATCTGTCTTTCTAAATAATACAACAACAAAAAAATCTGTAAAAATTCCTGCTAAAAATAAAGTGCAAAATATTAATTCAATTTTAATTCATATATATTTTCAAACTTAGCTATGAATGCACAGTTAATATAAAGTGTGTGCAATAATGTCAATAAAATGTGTCAATAATGCTATGTAAGTCATAGACTAACATATAAAACGTACTTTTAAAATGTCTGTTTCAATCTAAGTGTACTTTTCAGTTTCAGAACAGTCAGAACACTCCGTAGAAACTTGTTTTATACCTGAATCATTCATTCATTTATTCATTTTCCTTCGGCTGTTCATCCCTTCCAGCCGCAACCCAGTACTGGGAAACACCCATACACTCTCACATTCACACACGCATTTATACATTACGGCCAATTTTGTTTACCCAATTCACTTATAGCGCATGTCTTTGGACTGTGGGGGAAACCGGAGCACCCGGAGGAAACCCACGCCAACACGGAGAGAACATGCAAACTCCACACAGAAATGCCAACTGGCCCAGTCAGGACTTGAACCAGCGACCTTCTTGCTGTGAGGTGACAGTGCTAACCACTAAGCCACCTTGCTGCCCCATACCTGAATTGCTATATGAATTAGCATTTTTGAATGGATTATGAAATTAAATCATTTAGTCATTTACTTATGAAATCACATGTCACCATCTACTGGGGTGTAAAACCCATTTTGAACACATGAACACAGTAATTTATAAATAAATAAATAAGCAGACGGCCTCACAGTGGCGCAGTGGGTAGCACGTTCGCCTCACAGCAAGAAGGTCGCTGATCGCTGGTTCGAGCCTCGGCTGGGTCAGTTGGCCTTTCTGTGTGGAGTTTGCATGTTCTCCCCGTGTTGGCGTGGGTTTCCTCCGGGTGCTCCGGTTTCCCCCACAAGTCCAAAGACATGCGCTATAGGTGAATTGGGTAAGCTAAATTGTCCGTAGTGCATGAGTGTGAATGGGTGTGTATGGATGTTTCCCAGAGATGGGTTGCAGCTGGAAGGGCATCCGCTGCGTAAAAACATATGCTGGATAAGTTGGCGGTTCATTCCGCTGTGGCGACCCCTGATTAATAAAGGGACTAAGCCGAAATGAAAATGAATGAATGAATGAATAAATAAGCAGACAGACTAAAGGTACATTTACATAACAAGAATATTTTGAAAAAAATTGTTGTACAAATAAAAATAAAAAAAAGTGAGGTGAGGTGAAAGGCAAGAATGTTTATGTATCGTGCAACTTATGCCCAGGAAAAAAGAGTCTCTCTGTGTCAGTGACAAGTAATCTAATGAAGCACCTCACGCCACAAAGTTAGTGGCTACTCAGGTGATAACGTGAGCTCTGCTATCAAAGGAGGAGATGAAGCCACGACGTCAAAGCAAATAAAACTTCATTTTTCTCCACCGCTCTTATTACTCAGACAGAATTAAACAAAATAATCTCTAGATATATAGTTGAGGACATGCCGCTGTTGTCTCTCACATTGTCCCACAACAACATTAAAATAGTGTAGATTAGTGTACAATGTTTTATATTTATTTTATAGTAATTTGACAAATGCGATTTGTTTTTTTAAAGTAACGCAATAGTTACTTTCCCTAGTAATTAGTTACTTTTATAATTATGCAACTCGGTTATTATTTGTGAGAAGTAACTAGTAACTAATTACTCTTTTAAAGGAACATGCCCAACACTGGTTATAAGTAGAAAAAAACAAGCACAAATGTCATACCATTCACAGTGAAATAAAATGCTGGGTTTCCCACAATCGATTTGTGTTTTGACAACATGAAAGAATTAAGTTAACGTATTAGTTTTTACAAATTTAAGTGGATTGAACATAAAACAATCGAGTTATCCTGCAAAAAACTCAAGAATTGTGTTGGTTCAGTTTATTTTAAATAAGTAGTTTGAACAAACAGCAAATGTCATTCACTCTAAAAATAAATTAATAAATTAAAATTAAGAAAATGCTGGATTCCACACACACAATTCCTTCATGTTGTCCCAAAACAAATCGATTAAGTTAACTTAAATGTTGTTACAAATTTAAGTAGACTGAACATAAAAAAATAAATTGTCCCCAAAAAAACCTCAAGAATTGTGTTGATTCAGTTTATTTTAAATAAGTAGTTTTAAAACAAGCAGCATTTAAAACAAGCAGAAAAAATATTTTTTTGTGAGTGTTTTCTGAGTGTATTAAAACATCCCAAGGGCCCTAAAATCACGTCAGACCCCATAGCGTTAAAACCATCTAAAATAGAAAACACCTAGTGGGCAAGTCTATCCATTATACATCTTAAAAGACATGCCAGGATTGCCAGCAGCACTTTTATGAATCTCAATTTACTCCATCCAAACTTTTGTTAGATAAGCAGAAGTTCTTTCTAAGCGATCATTTGCTCAAGACAGGTCTAATGGCAGCCTAAAACACTGACACTTTCTTCAGTCACACTTCGATTACTCTAGTGCTCGACTTAAGTTTGTATCTAGGAAAATCCAGCAATTCTCTAAGTCAGCCCTTCAATAAAACACTTTCAGCGGCACTCAGTTTGATCTGCAGCTAACAAAGGCTTCTTAGCATTGTGTGCGTATAAAAACACACCGAAAAGGAATTACGTAAAAGACATAAAATGCAGCACAAGGGCATACAGCGCAGTAATTACTGACATCACAGCTTCTACCAGATCATATTCATCTTAGTCACTGGTCATTTTACTGCACCTCACATAAAAAAAAGACACAATAGAGCCCGGAAAGGATTTCCTGTCCAGATTGGAAGTAAATAAAAGCAGCCTTTTCCATTTGCTCGCCTTTTGCTGGCTTTGGCTTTAATTTATGCATTTTAATTGTGTTTTTGGCAAAGCTTTTGTTTTTCTGCTCTCGCCATTCTCTCTTCTCAATTGTACTTTGCATAAATACATCACTGTCCACTAAAAGAAAGCAAGCCATCCATCTTTCGGCCGTCAACAAATTAATTCCACTATGACAAATAAATAACTGATTTACAATGGAAAACAAGAAACCCACATGCTTTTTTTTTCGGCCCATATGCTTCTCTCAGTAAGTCTGTGTTTTAGTTTGTGTTGCTCGTTCTGCATGAAGACAGGAGAAAAGAGTGGGTTGGGGTATACAGATTGATTTATTCAGGAAGACAAGGTTGATATCAGGGACTTAAACTCTAATCGACACGCTTATGGAGTTCAGGATTCTCGCCCACACACACACAAACACACACATTCTCCTGTGTTGCGGAATGAGGTCTTCCAGCAGTGGCACCACACACACATATTTGCAGGCAATAGCAGGAAAATGGTGTAAAACAAAAGGCAACGGTGTCAAGAACTGGCCTTGTTATTGTGAACAGGTCCAATTATCGTCAGCATCCTCCCACAAACATCAACATGGCCTTCTATAGGCTGTAGCACATGCGCATGTGCCATCCCAAAGCTGCCGCAAGTGATTCTTGTAAACGCCACACACAACATGTCTCTATCACCTGACAGATATTGCGTAAATAGGTGTCTTGAGATCTCCCATCTGTCTGTCTGACAGCCCGGGGCTCCGTAAGCAGGTAAAAACAGAATGGGAATGCAATCTGCATGTGTAAAGGTTATTATCGCACACTGAATCTGAAATTTTTGCATGTTAAAGAATAAATTCAACCTCAGGTTGTCAATCGTGTTGACACACTGCTTCCGAAACGTTCATCCGTCCCCCCAAAAAATTGCCGCGGGTTAGGTCTTTTGCATCTGAAAAAGTATTTTGAGAGGTGTTTTGATGGTTCAGAGCCACCGTACAAGCGGATTGCAAAATCCAGAATGTCGTTACACAGATCACTTTATGACAAACACAGTGTGTTATATGAGGAGGAGAACAAAAGCATCACTGCTTGAATTGAGTCTGAAATGTTTTGCGTTTTTTTTGTTTCGCAACAGATTAATTAATATGCATCGCATTCAGTGTGCAAGGTTTGTGTACATGATGATTTTTTCAGATATGAATATGAAAAAAAAGCATACAAAAAACATAATAATTGGAAAATGGAACAACATGTTTGGAAAACCTGTTTGGAAACAGTTATAGTGGCCATTTACACAAAAAGCATTTTAGATATTGCTAATTTTAGAGATTGCTATTGAGTCATTCTGAAAACATAGTCCTATATACATTTCTGGAGATGGCAAATTATATAGCCAGAAGTACGTATGGCTGCATTTCGTTTTTAAAATGAATGCTACAGGGTGGTATGACGCCGTTCCTTTTCACGCTTACCAGCTGACCGCTTACCTCCATGTGGACGACTTTCCCACTGTTACCAGTTTGTCCAGTAGCTCGCCATGTACGTCGGAGGACTTGAGACGCAGAGAGGAGTTGACCACAACCATGAGATTAGAGTCCGGTAAAGAATGGTTCCAGAAAGCAGGTAAGACAAAAACAAAGCCAAAAAATAAAATAAACAGGTAAATAACAGGGTGAGAATGTGGTAGAATCTAAAAACATGGGAAAAATCAGGCGAAGGCTTTTCTTTTTCTGGATTGTTTTTTAAACTGTTGGTTGGGTTTAGGGAAGGAGAAAGGTGGGTCAGTCAATAGATCAGTCAGTCAGTCATTCAGTTAGTCAATTAGTCAGTCGACAGCGGCCTCTGGTGGATTTACGCGAGATCAGCCAGTGCGAATGTCACTTGTGAGAGAAATTTGAGATCTGAAAAAGCGTACACAGCGGTCTCTGGTGGATTCGCGAAAACAAAAACTGCAAAAAAAGTAGCTCCTGGGACGTATTTGGCACTCTCTAGAAATGTATATAGAGGTATGTTTTTGGAATGAGCCTGGGTTGCATTTAATTCTACTTTTTTATCTGATTTTCAAACTCTGCTTTGCCTGAAAGCAAAGTTAAAAATGGATTATAATGCTTTACTGAAGGCTTAAAAAATGGAGAAAAAAGGTAATTCCGAAGCTTTCTGGAATATATCAGTATTGCATACTCATTTTCTATTCATTTTTTAAAAGTAGCAAGTTGGAGAATCTATGCCAAGTGCTCATTGCTGTAAAAAAAAAACAATTCACTTTAGGATGACGCAAGACTCTGCTTCAGCATTTATTTAACAAATAACGACCAGCTGACTGAATATTATCCCTTGCTTAGACGATTTTACAAACAAAAAGGAAACCGACATTTTCCATCCCTCATTTGAATCCGAATTTTTTGCTGGCTGCCAGGGACATGTTGTAAAGACTGCATGCATAAATCCCCTATTATCTCAGGGATTGTATCTTTGGTTTGATTGAACGACGCAGCCTATTATGAAATGTTACAAGAAAGGCTCTAGGTATAGCTCGGCTTGCAGACAATGCTTAAGGAACGCTTATTTTCATGCTTATGAAATATTCATACTGATCTGATTGGAAGCAGATTATTGGGAAATGGTTTGTTAGGATGCCATCCGGAGGCTTTTTGAGCTGTTTTCTAATGAGGATGGGAGAAACGTATGCTCTTGTTCTGCATGCTTCAGCTGGTCTAAACAGACATGGATTTAAAAAAACGGAGCAGGATAACCAGATATACTACTTTTTAAAACTTTTATTATTATTATTTAAACTATTAGTAGTAGTAGTAGTAGTAGTAGTAGTAGTAGTAGTAGTAGTAGTAAGAAAGTAAATACTTAAATATTGTTTTTATTTTAAATTATTATTACTATTATTATTATTATTATTATTATTATTATTATTATTATTATTATTATTATTATTATTATTATTATTATTA
>CAIGQW010053480.1:1373831-1391410 GCA_903798125.1 Danio choprae
ATTATTATTATTATTATTATTATTATTATTATTATTATTATTATTATTATTATTATTATTATTATTAAAACCGTATAGAAAATAATATCAGATTAAAGTGACATCATTAAACACCATGTTTTTTTAAATAATTGTGTATCATTTATAACTACAATTCACAACGGCCGTATACAATTACCCCATATTTCTTATATAATCTTAAAAATACTTGCAAATCATTGTCTTCAAAACAAATAGTAGAGTAATAAAAATAGTAAATTGTTCCAGAAATATTACAGGAACCATCGAAATGAATCAATTCACTCAAATAATTTGTAGAACTAATAGTCTAATTTACATTCTTCCGACTCACCGCTGCATTTGCACACGTTTCA
Source organism: Danio choprae (assembly GCA_903798125.1). NCBI lineage: Eukaryota > Metazoa > Chordata > Actinopteri > Cypriniformes > Danionidae > Danio > Danio choprae. The sequence continues at coordinate 1,374,206 of CAIGQW010053480.1, forward strand.
TGACTTATTAATCACAGCACATAATCATAATTTCAAATGATATATTGTACTTTTCACAAACTTCACTGGAAGGTCTCAAATCCCATCTAAAGTATCCACATGCAGTCTCTGGTTTGTAATTTCCGTTTCTTAAAGAAGAAGATTTAAGTACTGTAGCATTTCATGGCACAGAACTGACCTGCTGTGTAGAGTGAAAAAGTCGAAGCGTGTACCTATAGGATTTAAAATTGCATACATTATCATTATGTACATGAGCCTTGATTGCAATCTCTTCGGAGAAGCAGAGTTCATTCGACTATCATTATTAAGAAAAAGAAAAAAAAGGTTCCATTTATATTCCAATCATTCTCTGTCTCAGTCCATCAAGTGGATGTTGGAAGGAGGATGTTTCTATGGGACATGTTGGAGATTTCATCCATTTTTATTTTTTCTCCAGCTTTATTTGTGGTTTACGAAGTAAGTTAAGAAATGTCTTAAGCTCAAGTCTGAAAAGACGTTTTTAAAGGGTAAGTTCAGCCCAAAATGAAAATTCTGGTATTATTACTCACTCTCATGTGCCCATGAATGCATTTTCAGTTCTGTATTAGTATGATTTAATGTTTTATTTATGTCATTATTATTATTATTATTATTATTATTATTATTATTATACAGCCCTGAGTGAGAAGCAGCCATCTGCCATTAGAGTTTTGAATCTGCCGCTATGCAGACACAGAGTCATTTATATTTAAAGCGATAGTCAAGCACAATTTGGTTTAAAGCCTAAAAGGGGGAGTTTCAAAGAGTTAAAAAAATATATTATTTATGTGGTATTTTGAGCTGAAACTTAGCATACACACTCTAGGGGTATCAGAGACTTATTTAACTTTTTTAGGAATACAATATATTCATAACTGTTTTTCTCAAATTAGAAAATATTTACAAAATGTCCCTTAAGAATCCGTCCCCAGGAGTTAAGAAACGAACACATCGGCGTCAAGTCAAAAAAATGTCACCCTCACACCTTCTGCTTCAGTAGGTGTCAACAGTGCTACAAAGGTCAGCCTATAAATGAACTCCCATCTGGATCTTTTTGGACAATTATTGACCCAGTTTTCCCCTGGTATTATCATGCATTTTCAGTGATGCGATAATAAGTGGTCAGTCAAGACGTATTACTGTTTCCACTTATTAACATCCGTTCAAATGCATCTCTTGAGAGCTCTCGTGTTCAGATTTCATCGAGACCATTTTTTCATATTTAATCACACTCTGCATCAATATTTTTTTTTGCAGGAGAGGTCAGTGCATTTCATGATTGAACTTATGTTACATGGCTAATGAGAGAGCAGGAAGGCAAGCCAATGAGAGAAAAAAAAAGGAGAAAAAAAATAAAGATTTGGACGGCAAGTAGAGTTTTGATCTTGAAGCAACGGTTCACCCAAAACTGAATATTCTGTTATCATTTACTCATTTGTTCCAAACATGTTTGAGTTTCTTTCTTTGAAAAATCTTGGAAACTAGTAACCATTTACTATAATTACTGGTTTCTAACATTCTTCAAAATATCTTCGTTTGTGTTCAGTAGAATAAAGAAACCCATAAAGGTTTAGAAGCACTTGAAAGTGAGTTAATAGTGAGTAAATTGGGTGAACTATCCCTTCAAGTCTTATTTCGCATGTACATACTATGTATTTTTGCACTGCTGTTGAATATCTTTGTTGTGAATGAATCGTTTATGTGAATGTTCCACATTTACTGTATTAATATCTTTCCTTGTTATGTTCTCGAATAAAGATGCTGGACATACAATACCATTTAATCAAACTATTCAATGTCATAATGTCACTTATTATGTTCTTGAACGTGTGTTGTGAACAAATCAGTTGAGTAAATGATTTGTTAATTCACTCATCTAACATTTGTGGATTTATTCTTGAATTAGTTAATGTTGTGGACGAACCATTTGATTCACCTACTTTGCTCTTAAATAAATCAATGTAAACAAACAGTTTGATTCAATTAGTTAAAACAAGTGAATGGAATGGATGTGGAACGGTACCTACAGCTTTGATTGTGATCTGTTTGCTGTTTTGGTCGCATATACGGTCAGTAGGTGAAAATCAAGTGTTGCTTTTGTTGCTGTTTGAAAGCATTTAATCATATGAGCGTTTAGTTTGTGAAAGCAATCCAAACAAATGTGCTTTCAACTATCTCTGGAAGTGCTCAAAAGTGGACAAGCTCAAAATATTTTAGACCTTGTTTATACCTGTAATTTTACTTGTAATTGACAAAAATACACCTTAATAGCAGGAGTAACCAAGGCCAATGATATTGATATTCAAGTATAGATAATCATATATTGCTATGGTGTGAGATTCATTGCTTTGACACCCCATATGACACTACATACTGAAGTCAAAATACTTTTTTATAATCATTACATAAACCAATTGGTAATAACTATTTTTAATAAGTACACATAGTGTAAATTAAAGTGCAATCAAGATGTCTACTTTCACGTTTTTACAAAATAATATTTCATGCAAAGGCTGTTTGTTATTCTCAATGTTTTATCAATCTAAATAATATTTTTTTAAATATTATTCATCTAACTAATACTGAAAAGTGTGGTTTCTGTTTTCTTTATATATGATAAGAATAGGATAATCAAAGTTATTTCTGAATATCAGAATGATTGCTGAAGGTGTATTTAACTTGTCATGTCTTTTTTTCTGGGAAAAATATTCTAAAGGAGCTGTTGACCTGGAATTGAACCAAATTTTGTTAAAACCCATAATACCCATAAACCCATAATAAACCCTTAATACTTTATATAAAAGGCTTTTTTGATGATGGCTGCTTAAAGACGCCTCTCATATGGAGATTGAAGTCATATGAATTGCTCAGGTGTGAGTTTTTTACAGACGTCAACAGAGTGTAAAAATCTTGATGGTTCTGTGGGTCTTGTCTATTAAATCTGATCTTTATTTGTATTTTCTATTAGATTAAAGTCAGGTGATTGACTGGGCCATTCTACAGCTTGATTTTCTTTCTCTGAAAGTATTTGAAAGTTTTCGTGGCTGTGTTTTGGATCACTGTCTTGCTGTAATGTCCACCCTGGTTTCATCTTCATCAGCGGAGCGTTGCTGAAAAACTACTGAGAGATTTCAGCTGCTGTCTGGGCTTTTACTGCCTTTCTACACCTCCCTTTCTTTATGTGTTTGAACCTTTTCATGTATTACTTTTTTCTTGTGTCATTTCATTTTATTACAAATAACTTTATGTGTTACAAATAAATTATAAGTTTTATTTCTGAAAACTATGAATAAGGCTGCACGGTGGCGCAGTGAGTAGCACGATCGCCTCACAGCAAGAAGGTCGCTGGTTCGAGCCTCGGCTGGGTCAGTTGGCATTTCTGTGCGGAGTTTGCATGTTCTCCCCGTGTTTGCGTGGGTTTCCTCCGGGTGCTCCAGTTTCCCCCACAAGTCCAAAGACATGTGGTACAGGTGAATTGGGTAGGCTAAATTGTCCGTAGTGTATGTCTGTGAATGAGTGTGTGTGGATGTTTCCCAGAGATGGCTTGCAGCTGGAAGGGCATCCGCTGTGTACCCATATGCTGGATAAGTTGGCGGTTCATTCCGCTGTGGTGACTCCAGATTAATAAAGGGACTAAGCCGAAAAGAAAATGAATGAATGAATGAACTATGAATAAGAAATTTGTGCAATTCTAACTTGATATTAGACCACAAATATGCAATTATGAAAAAAATTGTCTAAATTGAGAGACTAAATAATTTACTGAGTAATTTACTTGCATTAGCTTTCTAAAATTCTGAGATACAATTAGAAAGTCATCTTTTTATTTTTGTATTGCATGATAGAAACACACTTCTATACCAACCTGTTCTCTGACCCATGCAACCATATTAAAGCTTCAAGAGAAAGAAGCTCCAAAGCGACACCAAAAAACACCATAAAAGACGGTCATACTCTTTAGAAACAGGCAACCAAGTTTGTTCAGCATCATCAAGTGTACTACAAAGAAACCAGAGAAGTGCATTTTAAAAGGACTATCAAGGTCAAAGTAAAACATAAAAGAAAAAAAAGAAAAAGAATAAAAAAAAGCTTTGTTCAATCTTCTGTGCACTTCATCAAACAGCTCTATTCCATAAAGATCTTCTAAGAAATACTGGACTCGTACAGTATATTTTGCCTCGTTTTACTAAAACTAGACAATGTTGTTTTATTCCTCATTTGTTCACGCTGCCTTGGATGAAAGCGTCTGTTTAATGAACAAATGTAAACACACAAGGATGCCAGATCCTCATGAGGCTTTCCTTTCATAGACTTGTCCTAGAAATCCTTAAGCCTGAAGGAAATATTGCTTCACCCAGACCCCGATATGCTGCAGTCAGCGTCTTTGAGGGAACTACATTGCACTGATGACAGCAATAATGACTAAAATTTGCCACCTGTTTACCAGCGAGGATTGTATATCTGCAGAGATCTTGGCATCCAGGCTCTCGGCATCAAGTCAACCCATCTGGCACAGTGGCTGCTGACTAGTCTCTTTGAAACCTTACCACTAGCTTATTGATTCTCACATATGTTTCAGAGTATTGGAAGAACTTTGACATGTGTATGTTTAGGAGTTAAAGATGCTATAAAACAAAGGGCTGGTTTGGATGGCTCGCATGTTAGCAGATCTTTGCATTGCAAATAAAAATGAACACATTTAAAATCAACACAGTCTGCACAGACTATGAACTAATAATAAAAAGACCAAGCTTTTCCAAAGACAAAGTTAGGTTGTGTAGATGTTAGTACTTGAAACCATTGTTGTATGACAAAAATTAATTACAAAATATGTTAATTTACCATAAAATGTTTACATTTATTTTACGTTCCTATCATATTTTTAATGTAAATCTTTCAGATTTTTTTACACAGTACTTTCATTCTTCATTGAATCAGTGTTTTCAATTAATAATTTCTGTGAATTATTTAATGACTCACTCATAAAGACAGTGATTTGTGACAGTCACTTTGTTCTGGAATAGATACATATTGTAAACAAAACATTTGATTTTGTTAATGAACAAATAATTGTTGTGGACTAATCATTTAAATGAATCATTCATTAACGCATTTATACATGCAGCTACATGTTTTGTTCTTGAATGAATCAACATTGTGGATGGTGAATCAATTGAGTGAATGATTCATTACTCATAAAGGTAGTCACTTGTTTTGTTGTTGAATGTATGTTTTAATGAATCACTTTAATGAATGATTCATTGAGTCACTCATGTTCACATTGTGAACAAATCATTTGACAGGATGATTCATTGCCTCAACTCAGTTAAATTTCTTGTTTGTTCTTGAATAAATCAACATTACGGATGGTGAATCATTTGAGTGCACGATTTATTACTCATAAATCTGTTTAGCTATTGAATGCATAGTGTTAATGAATCACTTGCATTAACGATTCATTGGATTATTAATAATCACAGAAACTTTTTATTCTTGAATGAATTAAATGTAAATTAAATGATTCATTGACTTATTCACAAAGACGGTCACTTATTTTGTTCTTGAATAAATCCATTTTGTAAACAAATCATTTAAGTAAATTTTTCTGTCACTCATGTTTTGTTTTGTTTTTGAATTAATAAATATGGTGAGTAATTCATTTGAATGGATGATTCACTGACTCATCTCGGTTGAGTTGCTTGTTTGTTCTCGAATTAATCAATGTTGTGAATGAATCATTTGATTGAATGATTCATTTAGTCACTTATAATAGTTACTTATATCATTGATCCTAAATAAATCAGTGTTGTTAACAAATTGTTTGATAAATGATTCATTGACTGACTCATAAGTGCAGTCACTAGTTTTGTTCTTGAATAAATAAATAATGTGGACATACCATTTTAATGAATTATTCAATGATTCACTCACGTGTTTACTTCTGCTACGAATCAGTGCTGTAAATGAATCATTTGAGTAAATGATTCAGTAACTCACTCAATAAAAAAGGGCCAAATTTGTCTGCAAAGCCCCCACTAATGCGATCTCTGTAATATTTATAAGGCAGAAAATGTAAGAATAGTATGTCATTCTGAATTTAACAACAGTGACTTAATCAAAGTTGTGAACTAATCACTGAGAGAATAATTCAATAATTGACAAAATATATGTTTTACAAAGTCTCAACATTATGGCTGTCTCTAAACAAAACATTTGGTTTAATTAATAAATAATTTTGGGAATTTCTGTACATAATGCATTGGCTAGAATAAGAGGAGAAATTGTGTGCAAAGTCATCGCCACCCCTAACGTAACTGAAATAAGCAGTGAAGAGTAAGTAAAACCCATCTATTATAAATCTGGTTTGGCTTTCAATTGCTCCCTCATTCTCCAAAGCAATCTGTTGCCGCCTTCTTTTTATTCGCCAAAGAACTCCATTAAAAGTGATTTTTAGCGCACATCTTTTGTGACCAAAAAAAAAAGGTACTGTTATTGAGAGTGGTGAATTACAGCTTTTGAAAATATCAATAAACACCTCTCTGGGTCAATACTGACAAGAGAATTATCTGACAAGTACCCAATTAGCTTCGTCTCACTGTGCCGTATGTACCTTTGATTGAGGCATAACCATTATGTCATTATACCTCCAAAGAGTGCAGGAGTGTTGCAGAAAAGTGATCATTCCCCTGCCTCTATCAATTTAGCATTAGATATAAAAAATGAAATAGCACATGACCGTACAACTGTGAATCATAAAGTGGTTCAAAAGTGCTTCACTTCCACAATTACAACAGATTACTTTTATTCCACCACTACCACCACCATACTGAACCGTAAACAGCTTTCACACCAAGCGAATCAATCTCTGACGTCAAACGGGATTTTAGTGTGAAATCGTTTTAAGCCTACTCTGTGTGCCAATGCAACACTACCATATTTGGACAGATATGTGAGAGAAATGGCATGCTGTTTTAAACGTGTGTTACCTGAGTTCGTCCACGTTTAATACGGTCTTGCTGAGGATGGTTTTTTCTCGTCGTTGCTTCCTGATCTCTATCTTCAGAAGTCTGATGTCCTCCAGTCTTTCGTTGTAGTGCACGTCGCCCTTGTTCAAGATGGACTGCTGGATTTTGGCCTTTTCATACAGTAACGCCAGCGAATCATTTCTTTTCACCAACTGTGTCCCCAGGAGATCGCGCTCACTTATTACCTTGAGAATAAACACATGAAAAATATGTTCAATAAACAGCCAAATGGAAATGAAAGGCAACATACTTAACAAGTAGTAGTAGTTCTCTCTAAACCCATTCTTCCTACAGCCTACTCAGTTCCGATTGGTTAGATGGCATAGTCTCTTGTGATTGGTCTACTGATCTGAAATTCAGCTACAGAGGTTCCATTAGTTCTTCCCAGTGGGCACCTTGATGTCAAACGACATTAAAATACACGTCAAAAATTCAAATCTATTTGATGTACTGCACTCTCAGAAAAAAAGGTACACGGTGGTACAAATAATGTTCCTTAAGGAACAGTTTTGTACCTTTGTAAAAATTGTGCCTTATATGGTACATGAAAGACCTCTTATGATACTATTCTGTACCTTTTATGGTACAATTGAAATGAAGGTACACAATTGTTCTAAATAAAAAGGTACATATGTGTTGGACAACTCCTTCTTTATTACAATATCTATGAACAAAAATATTACTAGAAAGGCAAACTGATTTTATGAATACTTTCCATATTAAACATGAATCATCATTTAAAAGTATATGTTTAAAGAAACTCATAAACATTAATTATTAAGTTCTATAATACAAAACAACTGGTAAAACAAAACTATAGCTACTGTAAACTAAACATTTCAGACATTTTTAATAAACATTTGGTAAGTATTTTCTGATAAATACATTTTCATTATTAATATCAGCACCTTTTGGCGTTTGCTTTCCACTACACACATAAAGTCCTGCATATGCAAAGTGTTCATGCAGACATTTTAGTATTGTAAAACTAATCAAACATTGTGAATATCTCGTTATAATACTTTTGCATAATTCTATTTCTATTTTAAAATTAAGTAAATTAAATAAACTTTTAAGTGGTTACAAAGGTATTGTGTAAAAATTGTAGAAAAAAAAACTTTTTATATTGTACATGGGAGAATGTATTTCTGTAACATTTTTGTGAAAAGTGTTGTGAAATGTTTAGCAAAAAATAGATCTTTTGATTTATGTTAAAGTATTTTTTATTCTTTATTGTTAATGGGAAAGGTGCATTTACACAAAAAGAAACTTTTTTTTAAAACATTGGTCAAAACATTCTGACTATGGAGAGAAGCCCGAGGTCTTGAAGTAAATGGTACTGTATATTTTGGTAGAGGTTCTGGTATGTCCTGGTGAAGAGTAAACCTTCAGATTTTGGATTTTGAAATGATTTTTGGTATTGAAACCATCAACAGTCAGTGACATTCTTGTTCTTACATAGATCTTTAATTAAATTCTGCATGAACTCTCTACTTCCAGTATGATGATGTATTTACAAGTGGAACTGAAGTTTGAGTAGGGTTATTTTAAATTTAAAATAACAAAGTGGTTTAAATAGAGTTATTTTTGAGCTCCTCCTCTCGTCTTTCACTCACAGCAAACTAACGGTTGGAGGGGCATGGCTAAGGATGTTTCACCCAAACTCACATCAGGGAAGGACTGCCATTCCAGAGTGGAACAAATGGTCAGATTTTGATTAAAGATTATTAAAACTTTTTTTATCGTTCATCTTAATCCAATGACTTTATTTTTTTTACTTTTACTGTATTTTTTATTTAATAAATTGTATTTTTGGCCATGACTTTTTTCCCTCACATATCTTCTCAATATCTCAACTATGTGAAGCAAACTGTTCCAGGCCTCCGTTAAAAGTACTTCAGGGTCAAAGTAGAGCTCATTTCATTGCAGCCAATGAAGACCATTCAATTTAATTCAATTCAATTCAATTCAAGTTTACTTGCTTTTCACAATAATTATCATTCCAAAGCAGCTTCACAAAAGTTGCACATCATTACATTACAGTCAGAAAAGTTAAAGAGTTATAGGGTTGGCAGCATATAAACGTAGTTAACCTGCAGTTGTAGTGTATATAGTGTTCTTCCAAAAGCAGTAATGTTTATTTTAATATTTACCATAGGCTGGCATTATGGAAATTTGTTACAAACATATACGTTTGTGCAGGAAGTAAGACTGGAACTACTGACGACTAATTTCAGGCTTTCTTTTGTTAGGCAATAACTCAATTTATTTTGCATTTAAAGTTTAGAAATGTTTGAAACTTTTTATATTTACAAGCATCTATATTACTTAACTAATGCAGATTACTTTACACCTTTGTAAAATCAGTTTTTACATTGTGTGAGAAAAATCATCAGAAGTTCTTTCACCTCGGACTGAGGTAAGACGATATATTATAGTAATAAAAGGCAGGCCGGCGTTTATGTTCTTTGCAAAGATTTGATGACTCAGCAATTCTGCTCTTTTCAGGATAATAGCCAAAAAACTTCAAGCAACATAACTAATGTGGTGAAGGTTTGGGGAAATGGTTTATAAACAAGTTTTACGACCTTTGTTACTTTAATTTGTTTTGCAAAATTGTTTTGCAATAAATAAATGTATCATTTCTTCATCTGCGGTAAACACACAATAAATAATATACTTATAGTATTGGGTACAATTGTGCTTTTGTCCACCTATTTTTCATTAAACTACACCATGTCCATTAAATGTACATTCATTCATTAATTTTCCTTCGGCTTAGTCCCTTTATTCATCAGGGGTCACCACAGCGGAATGAACCGCCAACTTATCCAGCATTTGTTTTACACAGCAGATGCCCTTCCAGCTGCAACCCAGTACTGGGAAAATAAATGTACATCTATAAAAGTATTACATGTTATGTGTACAGTTTTGTTGCATCGCACATAGTATACAATACAGTTTGAAGAGATCAAGTAAGAAGTTTTATGAATACAGAATATGTGTGTATAGTCAAAACTAGTGTCAGCAAAGGCAGTTTAGTCAAAATGGCCTTAGAATTCTCTGACCTTTACCAAAGAGCCAATGTCAGCATTATACAGAAGCAGATATTAACATTGCATTCAATTTATGATCTTTAGAGTGACCCAATCTGTGGCTCAGTGGTTAGCACTGTCACCTCACATCAAGAAGGTCGCTGGTTCGAGTCCCAGCTGGGCCAGTTGGCATTTCTATGAGGAGTTTGCATGTTCTTCCCACGTTTGAGGGGTTTCCTTCAGGTGCTCCGGTTTGCCCCACTGTCCAAAGACATGTGCTATAGGTGAATTGAATAAACTAAATTGGCCATAGTGTATGTGTGTGAATGAGTGTGTATGGGCGTTTCCCAGTACTGGGTTGCAGCTGGAAGGGCATCCGCTGTGTAAAACACATGCTGGATAAGTTGGCAGTTCATTCCGCTGTGGCGACTCCTGATGAATAAAGGGACCAAGCCGAAGAAAAAAAAAAAGAATGAATGAGTGACCCAATGAACTTACTAAAGACAGATACTGTAAGAAATGCTATTGAAGAATGTGTTAAATGTATTTCTTCAGACTTTACAATGCAAACTTATATGCATCTTCAATCATTAATTCAATCATGCTACATTCAAAGCTATATACATGCAAATCTAAGACAAAGATACTCAAGATTGAGGGAAAAAAGTTGTAATTATGCTGGTTTTGTGCAGGTCCAAATATTAACACTCGCCAAGCGCCAAATGGCAGTAAATATCTGTGCTGGCGAGTGTTTGAAACATTATTTCGTGCCAGTTGGATAGTACATTTTATTCTGAAAGTGCCTGAGAATGCGATATAGTTTAGTGTGATTATCAAGATACAAAGACTGTGTTAATCTGATACTCTGAACTTTTGATGTGAGCCGCTCATGATAACAGTGTATTCAGCGTCTCTAAACAACTCAGTTAATAGTAAAATATTCACACAACATCTATCTCCTCAAGTGCTTTTACTGCACTGATTGATATATATGAAATGAATGAATGTTTTTTTTTGTATGATTTACAGTTCAGTATTATTGTTTTACTATATATTTATATGTTTTATATACTTATTTATGTATTACTTTCATTGTTTTTTTGGCTAGTTATATATAAGGATGGTAATACATAATGTTACTACTTGATTTTACTGGCCATTGGCAGGTGTGGCAAAGGTGTAATAGTTTTTGGCCCTGATAGATCTCCATACATTTTTGGAGAAATTATGATTTATATTGGGCGACACAGTGGCTCAGTGGTTAGCACTGTCACCTTACAGCAAGAAGGTTGCTGGTTTGAGTAAATAAACTAAATTGGCCGTAGTGTATGTGTGTGGATGTGAAAATGTATGGGTGTTTCCCAGTACTGGGTCGCGGCCGGAAGGGTATCCGCTGTGTAAAACATATGCTGGATAAGTTGGCGGTTCATTCCACTGTGGCGACCCATGATGAATAAAGGGACTAAGCCGAAGGAAAATGAATGAATGAATGATTTACATTGTAAAACGTATTAGCATAATGTCATAACATGTAAAAAGTAACAGCATAATGGCATAACAGTTTAAATAATTAAATTAGTATTATGGAATTATTATATGAATGTGAATATTCGGTCTGGAATAGCATTTAAGTGTGGCTTAGTAATACTGCAAAATTCCTGCACCCCACCGGCCAACCACTAAGCATACAGTAGTCACTTTAAGACAAAATATGAGAGAGTGAGACCAGCAATCCTTGCATGCATGAAATTTTGCACATTATGACAAGTTTTGCTTGCTAACTACATAACTGAAAACGTGCTGGCTTCAAGTTGGTGTCTGTACACATTAAACAGATTCAGACCTAAAAACTGAGCAAATGATTAGTCTGGTGGAGCTGGTTAATCAAGTCGACTGCCAGCTTACTAAGATCAGAAGCTCTAAATGTTTCAAAATGACAACACCAATTTAGGGCTTCCCCGGCGACTCAATTTCCTCTCTGGGTTTTAAAAAAAGAGACTTTGACCCTGGTCCCGCTGGGCGTTCTCAGAAGTGAGACTCTAGATCTAATGCCTTTTGAGTGAACCTAGATTACGGTCTCTTTCATCCTCAGAGTAAACAGTGTAGTGGAGCAGGACCTCAAGGACAAGCGGAGCATTCAGAGAAAGCTTCCCTCTGTCTGTGTACCTGATCCAGCTCTTTCTTCTGCCGGATCCTCTCAGCATCAGCCTCCGCTATGATCTTCAGCAGCTCCTGCTCCTGCGCCTGCTGTTTCGCAAGCAGCTGCTTCGTCTCTTGGGCCTGAAGCTTCATCTTCTGCAGCTCAGCCTGATGGAATTTAAAAAAACAAAACAGCAAATAATAAATTCCTTTCGTAAAATCTGCAGCATTCATTTTTAGATTTAGATTTTTTTAAACATTATTAAAAATATAGAATTATAGAATAAAGGTAAAAGTAATAATCATAATTATAATAATTATTCATTTCATTTATAAATGGCGCCTTTCTGAACACCCAAGGTCACCTTACAACAAACACATGAGACAGTGAGACAGTTACAAATACAAATACATCTTAAATATAAAAGAACATGATAAAAAATAGTCATATAAAAGCCTGCTTAAAAAGATGGGATTAAGACGGGATTTAAAAGTGTGAAGACTATAACTGTTCCATAACCGGGGTGCCGCAGAGCTAAAAGATCTGACTCCCATAAATAAACAGAAAAAAACATTATAGATCTGATAAATGAAATGACCTTGACTAAAGATTTTGACTAATGTTAACTATTCAACTTTATTTAGCAATGTATTTTGAATGTAGAAATGAATAGTACTTTATACAATACCTTTGAACATTAACATCAACTTTAGGATAAACAATATATAATGTAGAGGTATTCAAAAAATAATCAGTCCAAGGCACCTGAAAAATAAGCAAAAAAGTTGAAAAGCCTTTACTGGCATAGCTATTAATAAAAACAAAACAGAAACATGTTCCATGATAGCCATGTCAAAGGCTTTTTAACCTTTTCACTTATTTCTCAAGTGCCTTGGAATGATTATTTTTTGATTTTTAAAACCCATTGATTTTGCTGTAGATGCATTGTTCATTGTTAATGATATCTAATTTAGTAACAGGGGCCTCACGGTGGCGCAGTGGATAGCATGTTCGCCTCACAGCAAGAAGGTCACTGGTTCGAGCCTCAGCTGGGTCAGTTGGCATTTCTGTGTGGAGTTTGCATGTTCTCCCCGTGTTGGCGTGGGTTTCCTCCGGATGCTCCGGTTTCCCCCACAAGTCCAAAGACATGCGGTATAGGTGAATTGGGTAAGCTAAATTTTCCGTAGTGTATGAGTGTGAATGGGTGTGTATGGATGTTTCCCAGAGATGGGTTGCAGCTGGAAGGGCATCCGCTGCGTAAAACATATGCTGGATAAGTTGGCGGTTCATTCCGCTGTGGCGACCCCAGATTAATAAAGGGACTAAGGCGAAATGAAAATGAATGAATGAATGAATTTAGTAACATCATCAAACTGTACAATGTAAAAAATTATATGACAAAAAGTGATGACAACAAATTATTTTAGATTACTTTACCTTATTTTGAGGTTTCAATGTTTTTTAAGTTACTTTAACTTAATATTTTTAGTAAGCTCGATTGATGTAAGTTGAGATGAGTAGAAAAGTTGACAAATAAAAATGAACCTACTTTTTTAGTGTACATATAGTTTAAAAAGCATCATTTCATATTTCATATTTCAATAAAAAATCATTTTAGCCAGTTTTATGTTCATTATGTTCATATTTTTCCATGTGATATTGATGATTTGTTTAAAATTACAATGTAAATTTATAATTATGATTATATTATAATTCATTCATGATTAATTAATAATTGATACTGATAGATAATTGTTGACAAATTAAAAAATAATAATTATATTATTATTATTATTATATATATATATATATATATATATCACGCAGCACGGTGGCGGAGTGGGTAGCGCTCTCGCCTCACAGCAAGAAGGTCGCTGGTTCGAGCCTCAGCTGGGTCAGTTGGCATTTCTGTGTGGAGTTTGCATGTTTTCCCTGTATGGCGTGGGTTTCCTCCGGGTGCTCCGGTTTCCCCCACAGTCCAAAGACATGTGGTATAGGTGAATTGGGTAAGCTAAATTGGCCGTAGTGTATGTCTGTGAATGAGTGTGTATGGCTGTTTCCCAGTGATGGGTTGCAGCTGGAAGGGCATCCGCTGCGTAAAAACATATGTTGGATAAATTGGCGGTTCATTCCGTTGTGGCGACCCCAGATTAATAAAGGGACTAAGCCGAAAAGAAAATGAATGAATGAATATATATCACATTTATTTCATTGACGTTTAATACTGCTATTACCAACATATTTTATAAATAATATTTGTTATCTAATATTGATAATTGCTGACAAATAAAAAAAATCACATTTATTTAACTGACATTTATATTAACATGGTATTTTATAATTAACATTTGCTATTTTATACATGTATAAATTCTCCCATTTTAAATGGATAATCGCTAATAAATAATAAAAAATCTGTCATTGACCTTTAACAACATTTAACGTTTTTTTTTAACCAACATCTGTTTTTTTTTTATTATTCTGCACACATTTTCACCTGATGATGATAATTATTTACACATTTATAAAAACTCTCTCTTGGCATTTAACAACAGCTTTTCACGTTCTCTCCTTCTCCCTCTCACGGTTTAACTTTCGAATGCGTTTTACTGACAAGATAAACAAGTGTGCGTTGACGAGGCATTAGTAAACATTTCACATGCGCGCACAATAGCTGCTCTTTGCGGCCGTTTGCATAAGGAGGATGGGATATGCTGCTGATTGATGTGTTGTGCGTGAGGTTCAGAAGTGCAGTGTGATTTTCTGAACAAATCGTGTCCTTCAGCATGGAGGTCTGTCTATGTCTGCTAGTCTAAAACAAGGCCGAGCTGAAGTTCAGGGCTGCTATTCAGCTATTCTGCAGCGTATTTCTCTGCTTTTGTTGTCATTTCGGCCTGGAGTACGAAAGCAAACATGGAATAAAAAAGGACTCTAATTACCCTCCTAATAAATGCCCCTGGTTCTATTAAGAGCAATTCATCAGCGCATATTATTTGCAGAGAAAACGCTACTTCTTTCTGTGGTCATTTGTCAAAATGTAATCATTTTCTTTGGCCTCTTTTGTTGTTTTGCTGATGTAACCACTCTGGAACGGTTAAGGGGAAATGAGTTCAACCAGTGTTTTCCCAAAGCCGTCACTTTTTTTTGTGCAGTTTTAGTAAATGTTCACTTTTTAAAACCCACTCCACATTATTTCCCTGCGAATACAAACACATTACAAACAAGTTGCATCAGCCTAATCTATTATTAAACGGTTGTTCTGACTAATTACAGAACGTTTTTCCTTTGAACACCTTTTTTTTTTGTATCTAAAAAATATGTAACATTAAAATTTGTATCTATATTTATTTTAAAAGTTTTATCGGTATATCCATCCAATTAACACCTTTGAAATTATATTATATTATTACATTATATTATATACATATAATTGTCACGGTTGCTCACTCACAGAAGCACGGATCACAGGACAAGGAGTTGTGACAAAATAATACCGGACAATCAACTGAACACACTCAGGGGTATAAATAACAAGACGTGATTGAATTGATGTCAAACAGAAGAGACACATATGGAAATAATAAAACTAATAAACGGCGGGAGAACTGAACAAAGGAATCATATGACAGTAACAGAAAGCACATGGAACACAACACAAGACATGACAAGCACATGGAATACAACACAATGAAGAGACAATAACACATTATATAACATTATATATAATCATTTTTATATTATTGAGCTGTCATATTAATATAATAATGTAATAATAATATTACTAATACTACTACTAATACTATTAATAGTAATAATAGTAATAATAATAATAATAATAATAATAATAATAATAATATAGTTAAATCTAATTTTCAAAACATATTTTATAATAGTTTAATAATAATCAAAAAAATTTATTATGACTAATTGCAATATATATGATATTCATTCATTGCAAATCTATACCTAATCACTTAATAAAGACAATAAAAAATAAATTAAATTAAATTAAATAACTAAAATAAATAAATAAATAAATAAATAAAAGGAAAATAAATCAAGTAAATAAAATAAAATAAACAAATAAATTTTAAATAAAATAAATAAAATAAAAAATAAATAAAATTAAAAATTAAAATAAAAATAAAATTAAAAATTAAATAAATAAAATATATAAAATAAATAAAACCACAATTTGTATTGTACAAAAGCACTCAATCTGTATTAAGTGGTAAGTAAATAGTAGTCCAAAAAAAAATAAAAAATCTCAAATTTATAGTCATATTATTGGCACAACCTGACTCCAGCTTTAATGCATTAATATTGATCCAACGCTGTCTGACTTTGAGAAACAGGAGGCATGTAATTTAAATCAGCTTTTCATTTAGACTTAAGCATGTGTTCATGTTCATTTTTAAAGGGCTTATTAAAATGACTAAATTAATCCAGCCAGGAGCAGTGGGGGGTTGCTCTTTTTTTTCCTCCAATATGGTTGTTTACTTAATATTAATAACATAATAGGTGCTGACAGATCTATTACCCGGATCCTTTGTTTTGACATCAGATTTTCTTTTTTCTCTCTCTCTTTTGCCTGTTCAAAGTCCCATAACACATAGCCTTTGCATTTATCCTAATATTATGGGGATTTTTTGTCTCTCTGAAGTTGTGTGAGAGGTCAGAAAGCTGCAGTACGTTCCCTTCAGTGACAGACTGCAATATTTCATCAAGACATTTGACTTCAAAATCCATCTCTGTCTCTCGCCCTTCTTTGACACTTATTTGGTCGCCTGCAGCAAATGCAGTGGGGTAAACATATAGGTCTGCCAGGAAGGTAGAAAACAGATGGGAAAAGAGTATGGGAAAGATAAAAAGAGACAGAGGGAAGACAGGCGTGAGTGCTTTACACTTCATTTGATACCAGTCTTAACCTTTATCCCCGGAGAGAGAGAGAGAGAGAGAGAGAGAGAGAGAGAGAGAGAGAGAGAGA
>CAIGQW010053480.1:1391420-1423376 GCA_903798125.1 Danio choprae
TTGGTTGGTTGGTTGGTTGATTGGATGATCTGTGCATTGATTTGTTAGTTTGCACACCTTGCATTCTGTTTTTAAAACTGCTCATCAATGTCAGTTCCAAAGCAGTGAACCAATCAGAAGAATGTGGAGGTGGGACAAGCATTGCAAGCTTACATTAACAAGTCGGTATTTTATTTGATGGCAATTTGATGGCGGAAAAGGTGCTTTAAAAAAAAACAATCCTGGGAGATGTGTCTTGCAAAGATGCATTCTATAAAAAAGGTAGTGCATTGATACAGAACAGTGATGCGGTTAAGACCTTACTAGAACTACTTTAGTTGTGTATTTCCCAGAAAATACCTTAGTACAGTATGTCCATCAGACAATCAAAACTGAGCATTCAACATCCCCAAAGTAAAAGTAAGGAGTATTTGACGACCCGCAGTTGAATTACTAAAAAATAATGAACACCCGAGGTGTTGAAGTGACCACGATGCAAAGCATTCAACAGACCCATAGCGTAATTTGCAATATCAACCGGATGGACGTACAACATCCCTTACAGGCAAATAAAATAAATGAGACTTGACAGCATTTTCCTCTTCTGAAACCTGCACCCTGACAGCCTAATAAACGAACAACGGCATGCATATAAGATGACAGGACCTTTGACTTGGTCTAAAATCTTTCTCGTTAACATTAAACCCAGACCAACAGCGAGAGGTCATTTTAAAGGTCGTCCCATTTACCGCAAGACGCAGCTGAAATTTCAAACCGTGGTTTAGAACGCGCCTGCATTCTTTACACATCATCACTTCCTTTTTTTTTTACGACATTAAACTCTGAAAGTTTCTCGCGGTTCAGTGCTAAACATTTGGAGACAGTGTCTGGAGCATGTAATAAGATTTCTCAGAGATCGATGTCGCCTCTCGGCATGCATAACAACCAGCTGGACGGAGCGCAGCCTCTCCCATCATTACCCCCTGCCCAAGCCTCTTGTGATGAGAAAGTGTAGCCCGTTCATTAACATGCTAATCAATTCTTATGAAGTGGCCTAATTGTTTTTTCATGGGGTGAGAGTTAGCCAGAAGACAGACTCCGAAGTGTTGGCTGGCTTCGAACAACCCAACAGTGGCTTTCTTGGTAGCTTTGTTGGGGTTGGAGGTAATAAACAACAACAAGAAGAGCTGAAAGGTCAATGTCTTGGCACAATAGACTTTGTGTGGAGATGAGAGACCGGCAAGACAAAAGGGCACTGCTTCCTATGAAGCTGTCTGCAAAGGGAAGCCATCTTATAAACACTTGAAAATGCCCTTTTAAGGAACAGTTCACCCAAAAAATGAAAAATCCGTTCGTCATTACTCATCCTCACGTCGTTTCAGATCTGTACGGCTTTCTGTCTTCTGCACAGTGAAAAATAAGGTATTTTGAAGAACGCTGAGCCACAGAAAAACAAGATGCTTTCTTTTGTGTTGCACATATGAAGGTTTTGAGGGTGAGTGATGCTAAACAAATTGTGATTTTTTTTGGGGTGAACTATTCCTTTAAAGGACATTTTTGAGGATTTATAAGCAGTGCTGGATGGATTACTTGTAGCTTTTTGTACTGTAAAAAGCGATTGGTAGACTTTACTAAAAAAAAGTTGAGTAAAGTCATTGCCTTATAATTATTAAGCAAACAAACTTTTTGCATAATTATGAAAGTTAAGTCAATGGGTTTACTGACATTTTTAAAGTACAATCAACTTGTTGCTTTTAAGGCAACGGGTTTACTCACTTTTTTTAAGTAAAGTAACTATTCGGTTACAGCGTGCCTGTTACTGATTACAAATTACATGATGTAACTTTTGGATTACTTTCAGATTACTTTTATTCAAACTTATTTTCTGTTTTAATTCGCCCCCAAAATTCCAACATAGGGTTATTCTGAAATCCAATATACATTTCTGGAGATCGCAAATTATGTAGAGCTATGTAAGGCTGCATTTCGTCTTTAAAACGAATGCTACCGGACGGTATGGCGCTGTTCCTTTTCACGCTTACCAGCTTACCGATTATCTCCGTATGGACGGCTTTCCCACTATTACCAGTTTGACCAGTAGCTCGCCATGTACGTCGGCGGACTTGAGACACAGTGCGGAGTTGACTATTATGACGGTGTCAGTTGGTGCTTTTAAAAACACTATTGGTTGGGTTAGGGAAGGAGGAGGGTGGGTCAGTTGATCGGTCAGTCAGTCAGTTAGTCATGCAATCAGTCAGTTAGTCAGCGGCCTCTGGTGGTTTTACGTGAGAAGAGCAGACGCGATTGGCACTCGAGAGATATTTGAGATCTCAAACAGCATACACAGCAGCCTCTGGTGGATTCGCAAAAACAAAAACAGCAAAAAAAAAAAAACGTATCTACTGAGATGTATTTGGTGCTCTCCAGAAATGTACATAGCGGTACGTTTTCAGAATATACACATTTATTATCAACTATGCTGCTCACTTACAACATTGTCTTCACAATGTAATTTGCAGCACTATGGATAGCTTATTAATCTGATTTATTAGTCATTTCACTGATGTACATCTCTTGTAGCTGGAAAGGGAAAATCATGCTTCTGTAAACACAATTATTGCATTGTTTACAGTATATACACATTGGGATGTTATTTGTTTTCATCAATGCTCATTTCATAATGATTGTCACACAATGCATATTTTTCTTGCCTAGATCTAACCTGTTTCAATCGGTCATTTGAGATTGTAATTATTTTAAAATACACACAGATTTCTATGATTTCAGAACAGTTTTAAAGCAGAAACTTCAGAGCACAGCTCTCCTCTCAGTTTACCTCTGCAATATACATTTCAAAGAAACTGAAAGGACTTCAGGGGCAGAGCGAAACAAGTAGATGAAGCAATAATTCATGTACTTTGCATTCTCTGTACAGATTAAAGGACCAGATTTACAAACAGCTTCCCAACGCATACCCTCAATTGGCATTACAAAACTACTGTCAGACATGCAGTGAGATGGCGCTGAAATTGGCACTGAAAAAAAGTGCAAATGCAAATATTTGTGCTGCTGACTTATTCCATATATATATTTGCAAGAATTTCTCATTCAAATGCAAATTTTATTAAGATTTGGATAGTAATTTTTTTTTGTATTTGTGTCATTATTTGAAAACATTTTTAAAAGCATGTCTTTTCTCATTTTGTATCAGCTCTGTTTATTTGCAACTTAGTGCTATTGTTTGTGATGATCTGTATCCATTAATTCGTGCATCAGTAGATCACTCACAAAATTGATGACAAAACGTTATTGTGCTCTCATACTAATACTGTATGTTCTGTTTAATAAATCCGCAGTTCAAGCTGCTTCAGTCTGCTAGTAGGTGGTTGACGGATTAGTAGAATAGTTAGCGGTTCATTCTGCTGTGGTGACCCCTGATGGATAAGGGGCTAAGCTGAAGAAAAATGAATGAATGAATTAACTTCCCAATATTTTAAATCTTTAGATTAACCCAGTTTCTTTTTTTTTGTTGGACCAAAACTTAACCCCAGCTTTATAATATCAGCTGGATTTGTGTGTTAGTCCAGGTAACATCAGCCATTTTTTATATGGACTGGATTTAAGGGCTCACACTTACACTCACACTACCCTATCTGAACCATGCCCAGGCGCATTTCCCGGTACATTTGATAAGTGTGAGGTCTTTGAATCGGGCTCAGGCGCGCCTAAGCCCAAAACTGAAGACACAACGTCACTTTTAAGTGACTGTTTCATATGGATTTATTAATCATTCTTATTGTTCAATGAGCGCAAACTGTCATAGTTTATTAAAGATGAAAACCCCTCACTGCACGTCAGCTGCACCTTCAGCAAACATGATGCATGAGGACTTTTATGATTATTAATGAGCGTTAAAAGTGGTGGACCTGTTCAGTCATTGTCCTGCTGGAAGATGAACCATCGCCCCAGTCAGAGGTCAAGAGCACTTTGAAGAAGGTTTTCATTCAAGATGTCTCTGTACATTGCTGCATTCATCTTTGCTGCCACCACCATGCTTCACTGTAGGGATAGTATTAGCCTGGTGATGAGTGGTGCCTGGTTTTCTCCAAACGTAATGCCTGGCATTCACTCCAAAGAGACCAGAGAATTGTATTTCTTATGGTCTGAGAGTCCTTTAGATGCCTTTTGGCAAATTCCAGGCGGGCTGCTATGACCCCTTTACTAAGGAGTGGCTTCTGTCTGGTCACTCTACCATACAGGCCTGATTGGTGGATTGCTGCACAGATGGCTGTCCTTCTGTGGTCCTTCTCCACAGAAAAACGCTGGAGCTCAGACAGAGTGACCATCGGGTTATTGATCACTCAGCTTAGATGGCCGGCCAACTCTAGGAAGAGTCCTGGTGGTTCCAAACATCTTCCACTTACAGATGATGGAGGCCACTGTGCTCATTGGAACTTTTAGCAGCAGAAATTTTTCTGTAACCTTCCCCAGCCTTGTGCCTCGAGACAATCCTGTCTCGGAGGTCTACAGACAATTCCTTTGTCTTCATGCTTGGTTTGTGCTTTGACATGCACTGTCAACCCTGGGACCTTATATAGACAGGTGTATGCCTTTTCAAATCATGTCCAATCAACAGAATTTACCACAGGTAAACTCTAATTAAGCTGCTGAAACATCTCAAGTATGATCAGTGAAAACAGAATGTACCTGAGCTCAATTTAGAGCTTCACAGCAAAGGCTGTGAATTCTTATGTACATGTGATTTTTCAGGTTTTTTATTTTTAATAAATTTGCAACTATTTCAAAAAAATCTTTTTTCACATTGTCATTATGGGGTATTGTGTGTAGAATTTTGAGGAAATAAATGAATTGAAGCCATTTTGGAATAAGGCTGTAACATAAAACAATGTGGAAAAAGTGAAGCGCTATGAATACTTTCCGGATGCACTGTAGGTTTATATTGTGAGAGTATATGCTATGTTCACAAATGAAAATTACTTTATTAAGCGAACGAAAACACCTGGCTTTTCAATGCTATCACACTGTTAAAAATAGAGGTTTTTAAAATGTTTTTTTTTGTTTTGTTTTTAGGGGCTCACAGTGGTGCAGTGGGTAGCACGTTCGCCTCACAGCAAGAAGGTCGCTGATCGCTGGTTCGAGCCTCGGCTGGGTCAGTTGGCGTTTGTCTGTAGTGTATGTGTGTGAATGAGAGTGTATGGATGTTTCCCAGTAATGGGTTGCAGCTGGAAGGGCATCCGCTGCGTAAAACATATGCTGGATAAGTTGGCGGTTCATTCCGCTGTGGCGACCCCAGATTAATAAAGGGACTAAGCCGAAATGAGAATGAATGAATGAATTTTTTTTTTTTCCACAGAAGAACCCATTTTGCTTCTACAAATAAACTTTCAATTATTTTCTGTTGTTTTGTTTTGTTTTTTATTTTGTTTTGTGTGAGAGAAAACATTTTAAAAATATACAGTTAAGGTAAAAATTATTTACTATTTTTTATTATAATTTATTATAAATTATTATTATTTTCTTTTTGACTTAGTCCCTTTATTAATCAGGGGTCGCCACAGCAGAACAAACCGCCAAATTATCCAGCATATGTTTTACGCAGCGAATGCCCTTCCAGCTGCAACCCATTACTGGGAAACATCCATACACACTCATTCACACACATACACTACAGACAATTTAGCTTACCCAATCCACCTATAATGCATGTCTTTGGACTTGTGGGGGAAACCGGAGCACCCGGAGGAAACCCACGTGAACATGGGGAGAACATGCAGACTCCACAAAGACATGCCAACTGACCCAGCTGAGGCTCGAACCAACAACCTACTTGCTGTGAGGCGACAGTGCTATCCACTGCGCCACCGTGCCACCTTTTTCACAGTATTTCCTATAATATTCTTTTTCTGGAGAAAATCTCATTTGTTTTATTTCGGCTAGAATAAAAGCAGTTGTAATTTTTTTTAAACCATTTTAAGGTCAATATTATTAGCCCAATTAAGCAATATTTTTCTGGTTGTCTACAGAACAAACCATCGTTATACAACTATTTGCCTAACTGCCCTAACTTACCTAATTAAGCCTTTAAATGGCACTTTAAGCTGAATACTAGTATCTTGAAAAATATCTAGTAAAATATTATGTGCTGTCATCATGGCAAAGTTATTAAAACTATTATGTTTAAAAATGTGGGAAAATATATATACAGGGGGGCTAATAATGTAAAAGATACTTCATGGAACCATCAACACCTAAGAGGACCTTTATAATAAAGAAAGTATATGTATGTGTTGTGTTTAACAATAACACTTTGCCAAATTCTACACTGTATTTTTACTGGCCTGACTCTCATTTCCTGCGAGGCTTATGCTTTGACATTGACACGTTCTGACAGGACTGGAGGAAATGGCGAGGTAAAAAGTGAAGTCGAGAACGAACACAATGACAGCTGCTGCATGGAAATGCAATGAACACAAGTTTGTCACCATTTACCAAATGCTGATATTGACTTTCCGTCACAGGCGTAATATTGCTGACAATTGTTAGATCTGTGGGTTGGCTGACAGAGAGTAGCTGACAAATTAATACCAGCGGTGACAATGACAGAAGTGCAAATCACCTTTTTCTACCTTCACTCAGCCTGAAAAAGTGAACGAAGCGTGACCTTTTAAGCAAAGGGATGTGTGTGTGCGTGTGTGTGTGTGTGTGTCAATGCAAAACACTTCATACCTCAACTTTTTCTTGGATAAGGCAATTTCTCGCACGTTGCTGGTATTTTGCCATTTTAAGTCAAAGCACAAGAAGCAAACTAAGCTAACCAGCAGTGCTAACGAGCAATCTGAAAATATCTCCAAGTGTTTTCATTCATTCGTTCGTTTTCCTTCCGGCTTAGTCCCTTTATTCATCAGGGATCGCCACAGCGGAATGAACCGCCAACTTATCCAGCATATGTTTTACACAGCAGATGCCCTTCCAACTGCAAGCCAGTACTGGAAGCTGAAACTGCATTCACACTCATACACTATGACCAATTTAGTTTATTCAATTCACCTATACCACATGTCTTTGGACTGTGGGGGAAACTGGAGCACCCAGAGGAAACCCACACGAACACAGGGAGAACTTGCAAACTTCACACAGAAAATGCCAACTGATCCAGCCCGGACTTGAACCAGCGGCCTTCTTGCTGTGAGGCGACAGTGCTACTCACTGAGCCACAATGTCGCCCTCCAAGTGTTTTCATTGTAGAAATTTTTTATGTTATAATGACACACATCCCATGGGAGGTCCTGAAATCTCCTGTAGAATGATAGCGGATCCCTGATACATGTAAATGACAAACAAAATACTGGGAATCTACTATATGTAGTGAGCAAGAGTACTATTGCCAGTACACTGTGTTTTTGGCTACTAAATAATACAGTATGAACCAAGCAAGTTCAGTAACATGGCTCAGGAACAAACAACTGAAAATGAGAAGGGATGACAACTAAGTGTTTAAGTAAATATCTAACTCATAGGTCTCAAACTATTTCCTGGAGCGATGTAGCATTCACAGTTTTACTACAACCCTAATCAAACACACCCGATCCAACTAAACAAGGTGTTCAAGACTACTAGAAACTATTAAGCAGGTGTGAGTTGGAGATGGTTGGAGCTGGTTGATAATAATTGAACGTTTTCTCAGAATTTTGAATGCCACTGGAAATCAGTTATATATATATCTGTCAATCTCTAGCCATCATAAGTTTGGGTTCAATTGGTCAAATCACCAAATTGGCCTCAAGCTTGTCGAACAGAACATTTCCTTGCTTTCCGCTTTTTCCTTCACAGTTCATTACGGACATAAACTCAAGACTAACCAAGAGACATACCCGTAAGAATAATAAATGAGATGAATTAAGCTTTTATGAGAAAATGGGCAAATGGCATGTTCCCCTGCCTCCCTCCATCTGCATGTGGCCGACAACTTTATTGAATAATGAATCTCTCACATTCTGTGGCCTTCCGTCTGAAGCAAGGGGCAAATGACACATACAAAAAAAAGCATTATGAAGTAAAGACTAAAAACAGAAATGACTGTTAACGACATACTAAAAGGCTTCCAACCACTTAAAGCTCAATTACGTATTCCTCAAAGCACAGAGGCAGAAACAGACTGGTGACATTTTGAAAAATCAAACATATGGCTTCCTATGTTGGCAGGGCTTTCAAAATGTTGCGTTTGAAAATACAAAATGTTAACAAAGCAGCTAAATTATTGTAATGCAATAAAGTTTACAAAGGTTTTGTTTTGTTTTGGGGTTTTTAACCTATATGTAGTGCAGCTTTAAAGGTGCCATAGAATGGAAAACTGTATTTGCCTGTGCATTGTTGATTATTAAGAGTTCAGTACACGGAAATGACATACCATCTGCCTCAAATACCATTGTTTACACCTCCTTATATAAATCTCGTTTTAGCAAAAAAACACAGAAAAATACACAAATCAGAACATAACACAGACTATGACATAACACTTGGGATCATTAATATGCACACCCCAGTAGTTTTTGATTGGCCACGATGTTTCCTAGTGATATAACAACAACAATATCTTTCCATATGTTCTAAGTTTAACACAGCTGATTGTTTTTTCCTTTGTATGCGGGACTTTTATTTTGAAAACAGTGCATCTCTGGAGTAATGCAACAGGGAGCATCTCATCTCCTCACAGTTTGTCAGAATGCCAAATACAGGAAAGACGGATTACAAGTTTATTCAGCAAATCAAAGCAGAGTTCATTAATATTTATGACCCTTCCAAATAGGGTAAAAACAGATCATGGGCATGTGAAACGTTTCTGTTAAATTTCTGCACTTACCTAAGTCACATAAATTCTATGTAGATAGAATTCCTCTCATTGGTAGGAACTGAGTTGAATGGGAAAGTCGAAATTCTATTCAGAATGTCACAAAGTAGAAGTGGCGCCACTATAGAAAAAACCCCACCAACTTTAAACGGTACTAATCTGGAATGCATTTTTTCCAAACTATGACCTAACCTGTGGTTAAACTACCTACAAATAATGTAGTGATGAGAAAAAGTAGTTGCTCTTTCACAGATCCACCGTTTGAACCATGTTAGTTATAATGTAAATTGCCTGTAAAGACGTACTAAGGGGCCGATCACACTGGATGTGCTTTTCTGTTCTGAGAATGCGAGGCACACCGTACTGCCTTTATTTGTTGACCAGAACAAAAGAAGCGCGGTGTGCTTTTTATGTCGCTAGGCAACGACTGAATCAGCTGCAAATTGTGTGCGAGCGCTGCTGTTGATATTGCTATAATTGTAATATTTAATAATATTGTGAAATTTAAGATTTGTGAAGTCATTCAGCTCCGGATAATTTGAAACAGCGACCACTAGTTTTCTCCTCCATCTTTAAAAGTCTCCGTAGTCGACTTGACAACATAAACACTGCTGTCACCTCAACAGAAACCCCGCCTCTGCTTTCATTTGATTGGAGAATGAAAAAAGACACAACTGACAGCACGATTTCTTTACTAAGAGTTGACTTTTTTTAACTGCATGCAGGCGGTTAAAATTTTTTTTATACAATATATTGTTTAAGCATCGATATTGCAATGTGATCATTCACAATACTCACATCGCAAGTATATGCAATGTTCAGTCTGGATTATAATTTATCATTTCACATGTGTTTTTTTTTTAGGCCTGTGACTGTGTGAGGGTTTTAAAAGCATTCGGGCATAAGAAATTGTACCGTTTGTAACTTGAAAAATTTATAACAATTAATTTTATTAAATTGCTTATAAAACGAGGACTATGCAATGATATTTTACATTTGATTATTCCATTACTGTATACCAGAATACAGTTCGACTCCTCTGAAAACAACAAAACTCAGTTTTTTCACTTGTATTTTTTCTTTATCAAATTTATCTATGCTTATAGATTGTTAAATATTTGTATGCACCCTACAGAATCATCTCAGTCAATCTAAAACTTATAAATCCTTTCCAGGTAGTTATTCTCATCTCGTGAAATTGTATTCGTATCGCAATATATATCGCAGAATAAAAAAATATTGCAATGTTAGATTTTTCCAATATCGTGCAGCCCTAACAACTTCTTTAGAGAAAATCCACTTTGGATTTGGAAAATCCACTTTGTGTTGAAATGTTCGAAAGGAATAGGGCATGGGGGGATAACTTGGAATAGAACACAGCCAGGAACCATGCTTCTAACTACAGCTCTAGAGGTGTAGTTGCAAGTGTGCAAATTTACGATGCATTTTGAGAATGTTTGTTAGAATGATGGATTTGGGAAACATCAAATCGATGAACCATGTTTGTAATGATAAAACTTACAACCTGACAATGGTTTTCAGAAATGCACGCCAGCAGTGGAGATGTAAATCGAGCAAAACTAAACTGGAACAGAGCCAAACCGTGATGAACCATACCATACCACACAATGGAAAAGCGACTTAGCATCGCTATTTATAATTAGTTAAAGCACACGCTAGCTCTAAAAGCACACTCAAGGTTTTTGAATGCCTTGATTCAGATGTTCTGGATCTTTCTTCCTCTTGTTAAAGAGTGAAACTGATGACGGTTTTGACTTGAGTAGTGCTGGGAAACAGGAAGGAGAAGGCAGAAGAACCAGACAAGAAAGCAGAGGCAAATTGCAGCTCTGGGGCACCTGTATGCTTTGGAGTACAAAAGGCAAAGGGTGAGACACAGGCTCACCCAAAAAAAAAAAAAAGAAACAAGAAAACAAATGAATGAAGGTGAAAGAAAGGAAATGCCAGAGAGGGTTACATAAGCCTACAGTGAACTCCCTATCAATTTAAAGTTTTCTGCAGCACGTCCCCGCGGCACCTCCAAACATGAAAGATTGCTTTTGTTCATCATTTCTCCCTCTCGTTCTTTCTCTCTAGTTGTTTGTCGATCTTCTTTGCTGCCATTTCTTTCCCATCAGTCTATTTAAGTTCCTTTTGCTCTATATTTGTAAAGTGATGCCTGGGAAAAAAAATTAGACTTGGATTACACAGTCTGGTTTTCATGCAGCACTATTCACATGGCAACATGACACATTTTTATACAGCGACTGAACAGCTATAGCAATTAAAGAGGCAATTATATGAAAACTGTCTGTTGATTATGCATTCACTTTCAGTTTTTTATTGTAATGTTACTATCTCTTTCAGACAGCTAAAATGGCATTGCTGAAGCAATATTAAAACTGTAGCAGTCTTTGTAACTACGAATGCTCTGTCACCACATTCAGTTCAGCATTGAACATCAGAAACTTTACAATCCACTGAAAGGAATATCATTTTTAATATTAAAACGGGGGAAAAAGAAATTCAAATAATTTCTTCAATGTCAGTTTAACTGCACATGCATTTTTTACATTTAAACATTACGATTGGGATCTATGAGGCCATTTTAATAAAACTGAGTTGTTCAATTTCATGTCATGTATTGACCTGAGTCTCAACATCATAAATCTAACCTTAACCCCTGCAATATGTTATTTAACTGGTTCTTTCTTAGATAAGCACACTGCAGGTGCATGTAAGTGCATACAGTATGCTGTAAAATAACACCCATTTCTTTTCCCTTTAAAAAAACTTACAGAAGTACAGATAGGAATAAAAAACAAAAATAGATGTCAAGGTGGCACTGTATTTCGTCTCTTGTTTCGCATGCACACAATGTACAGTACTTAGAGACATTATATAAACTGGGCAACAGCTACAGTAAGTGTTCTCACTAAACCTAGCCCTGAAGCTATGTAGTTACCTTACCCGAGTACTTTCGTATTTAAGTACACTGTAAGTACATGTTAAGTAATAATGTCATCTATTTTTCCCGTAGAATGTGCAGGACTTTATGACTCATGAGTCATTGAGTCCTTATGAGTATAAATAGCTGTATGTAAGTATGTGGAGGGGTTGACTGTTTACCAAATGATCTCGACTGAAATTCTGGTCTTCTGGAAATAATTGCAAGTACTCTTCTGTTCTTGATGATGACTGGTCTTTTTTTCTTCTGTTCTCTGTGGCTTTCCGTCATTAGCCTATGAATCTAAACAGAGCTCAGTTCTTACTTTGATTAGCAATGATGAAGCGCGCGTGCTCTCCAAAGACTATGTTGAGAGTTTCAGGTTGCCGGACTTTACTTTTCTCTAAGTTTCCCATTGTTTCAAGACTGGGCACAAAAACAAATTTTTAAACTAATTTAATAATATCTAATAATTAAATTATATTTTTAATGTTTAATATTTTTATTAGCCAATATTATTAAGCCTGGGCCTCACAGTGGCGCAGTGGATAGCACGTTCGCCTCACAGCAAGAAGGTCGCTGGTTCGAGCCTCGGCTGGGTCAGTTGGCATTTCTGTGTGGAGTTTGCATGTTCTCCCTGTGTTGGCGTGGGTTTCCTCTGGGTGCTCCGGTTTCCCCCACAAGTCCAAAGACATGCGGTACAGGTGAATTGGGTAGACTAAATTGTCCGTATGAGTGTGAATGGGTGTGTATAGATGTTTCCCAGAGATGGGTTGCAGCTGGAAGGGCATCCACTGCGTAAAACATATGCTGGATAAGTTGGCGGTTTATTCCGCTGTGGCGACCCCAGATTAATAAAGGGACTAAGCCGAAATGAAAATGAATGAATGAATGAATTATTAAGCCTTTAAATTGCAATAAGTAGTAAAAATGGTTTGTACTGTCATCATGGCAAGGACAAAAAAAAATTAGCTATTATGAATTAGTTATTAAAACAATTGTTTAAAAATGTGTTGCGATCTCTGTTAAAGAGCACTTGGGAAATATCTGACAAAGAATTAAAACTCCAAAATAGATGTAGACATTTACATTTATTCATCAAAATTGTCCTAAAGTGAAAGCAATTCTGGGACATTAACCATTGTCTTAATGTCTTAAAGCAAACTAACAATACAATTAATCAAAAAGCAAAATACAAATATTTAAATTAATATATGTAGAATAAATGGGAAGTTTCTCCACTGTACGACTTTGTACATGGAACAGTGGAGAACCTTCCCAGGAGTGGCTGGCCGGCCAAAGTTACCACAAGAGTGCAGCGACAACTCAACCAAGAGGTCACAAAAGACCCCACAAAAACATCCAAAGAACTGCAAGCTTCACTTGCCTCAGTTAAGGTGAGTGTTTATGACTCCACCATAAGATAGAGACTGGGCAAAAATGCTTTACATGAGTTCCAAGATGAAAACAACTTCTGAGCAAAAAGAACATAAAGGCTCATCTCAGTTTTGCCAGAAAACATCTTGATGATCCCCAAGACATTTGGGAAAATACTCTGTAGACTGATATTTGGAAGACTAAATATTTCAGAAGGGCACACCCCTTCTAAAATAGTCTTCCAAATATCAGTCTAATATTAGTCTACTATGTGTGGCGTAAATGCAACATCGCATTTCAGAAAAAAAACATCATACAAACAGTAAAATTTGGTAGTGGTAGTTTGATGGTCTGTGGCTGTTTTTCTGCTTCAGGACCTGGAAGAATCACTGTGATAAATGGAACGATGAATTCTGCTGTGTACCAAAATATCCTGAAGGAGAATGTCCAGCGATCTGTTAGTGAAGCTATAGCAAACTTGGGTTATGCAGCAGGACAATGATCCAGCAAGCACTCCAGCAAATCCACCTCTGAATGGCTGAAGAAAAACAAAACGAAGACCTTGGAGTAGCCTAGTCAAAGTCCTGACCTGAATCCAATTGAGATGCTGTGGCATGACCTTAAAAATGCGATTCATGCTTGAAAATTCTGCAATTCAGTAAAGACGAGTGGGCCAACATTTAACCACAGCACTGTAACAGACTCATTGCAAGTTACTGAACATGCTCTATTGCAGTTTTTGCTGCTAAGAGTGGCCCAACCAGTTATTGGGTTTAGGAGCAAACACTTTATCACATGACTTTATCTATGACGTTTTGTATTTTGTTTTAATTAAAATTTTCACACCACTGCATGTGAGGCACACTGAATTTGATTAATGACCATGTCCACATGAAACCTGTTCACTTAACATATTTAGAAATACAAATAGCTTTTGTATTAAACCTAAATGCACTGAATCAAATTGAGAATTGAATCAAACAGAATTGTGAGCTTGTGAATTAGAATCAAATTTGAATCGCTACCCAGCCCTATAGATTCAGGTCTCCTCTCTCTTTTTTTCTTCCACTGGGTGTCTTGCTTGTTCGGTTTGTGGTTCAAAGGAGAGGTGAACATCAGAGCGTGATGCTTCCTGAGAAGCAGTCAGGGCTCCAGACAGCACCTCCTGTGGCCTGCTGGGAAAGCTGCTCGAGTTGGGTCTCTGCCCACCAGCCCCTGAGACCCATTTTCTTTTTTTTTATTAATGAGTCTTTCTGTCAGGCTCCTTACTAATGCACAGAACATCTTTCACCCAAAATGACATTTCAAGGATCTCAGAGAGAGCTTATCGCAGTCAGATACCAGGAGAGAGTGCTTAAGAGCATTTGACTGGATTCATCAATACAGACTGTTTTTTTTTTGTGGATCTATTTAGTTTGGAGACGGTCTTTGATCTGCGAGTTGAAATTTTCCACTCTTGTCATCCAGAACTCCACAACCCTCCACCCCATGAGTAGAGGAACCATCCAGTCTGAAACCATCTGTTCAGACCACTGCTCCACACTCCTATGAAACAATCTGTTCAGGTGGATGGAGCGACTCCACTGGATATTAACATACAATGAGGTCTAGACATTTATGATTTTATGCTGGTTTATTTTCAAATAACTTTTAGTTAACACTAGAACGCACAAAAAAATTAATTCTGCTGCACGTTCAAACCTAAAATGACCTAAACAACATAATTCTTGAGATTTTGGGGGGGGGACCACTTAATAGTTTTTTGTGCAATCCACTTAAATTTGTAAAAAAGTTTTAACTTAATCTATTAGTGTTGGGACATGAAGGAATTTTTTGTTGTTGTTTTTACAGTGTTTGTGACGAAATATAAAAAAAAATCCTAAATTGGCTCAAAATAAATATTTTATTTGTTCATTCATTCATTCATTTTCCTTCAGCTTAGTCCCTTTAATCATCAGGGGTCGCCACAGCGGAATGAACCGCCAACTTATCCAGCATATGTTTTAGACAGTGCATACCCTTCCAGCCACAACCCAGTACTGGGAAACACCCATATACTCTCACATGCACACACATACACTACGGCATTTATTCATTCATTCATTTTAATTTCGGCTTAGTCCCTTTATTAATCTGGGGTCGCCACAGCGGAATGAACCGCCAACTTATCCAGCATATGTTTTACGCAGCGGATGGAAACCCATGCCAACACTGGCAGAACATGCACAGAAATGCCAACTGGCCCAGCCGGGACTCGAACCAGCGACCTTCTTGCTGTAAGGCAACAGTGCTAACCACTGAGCCACCGTGTCAATGATTCTTTGATATCCATATGTTCACTGGCCATGTACTCACACAATACAAAAAAAAATACAAGGGCATAATGAACGCTAATTAAAACAAGAATCAAAAAGTATATAAAAAAATATTATACAATTATAAAAAGAATATTAACAGCCAAAAATACCCTGTATGAACTCAATAATTATTAAATCATTAAAAAACTACAAATTAAACAGTTTGCCTTTGACTCTGCAATCACGTGAAAGTGTATGTGTGATAATTGTATAGTTTCATGCCATTACATAAATTTATATTAAAACTTTATACATTTAGATGTATTTAAAAGCTTCACTGTTTACGACTAGATGCATTAATTAAAAATTAAATAAATAAATAAGTGCTAATGAATTTGTATTTTTAAAGCATAATTTAAAGACTTATCATTATGATTATATACAAACAATTGGATCTTTTAGTAATGTTAATCAGTAATGTCACTTCCCACTCGGGGGAACTACATACAACTATAAATATAGTCTGTTTATGTAAGACTTTTTTTTTTATTTGTTGTCAGATAATGTAGATACGACTTTTATAAACAGGGTCAATGCAATAAGGATAAGATAACATTTAAAAACAAAGTTGAAAATTAGATCAAACTGTATTTGAAAAGAATACAAACAGGGAGTTAAAGTTGGAAAGAAAATTAATGCAGATCATTTTGACCTTCTTTATTTGGTATAATGTTATAATTAAAAAATGTGAATAATTTAATAACAAACATAAATAACATTGCTGATGCTTATTATTTAGAAATGTATACTTAAAAAAAGTATTTTATAAATCACATTTTATTAGATATGTGAACTTCTTTAAACCTTCCAGTGTTAAATACACAAAATGAAATAAATAATTTATTTATTTTATTATTATTATTATTATTATTATTATTATTATTATTATTATTATTGTGTCCTTATATTATGTGAACCCATATTATTATAAATCCACCACTTTATGTATAAAATCACTGGCCACTTTACTAGGTACACCTTACTAGTACCGAGTTAAACCCCATTTTGCCTTCAGAACTGCCTTAATGCTTCGTGGCACAGACTCAACAAGGTACTGGAAATATTCCTCAGAGATTTTGGTCCATATTGACATGAGCCCATGCAGATTTGTCGGCTGCACATCCATGATGCGAATCTCCCGTTCCACCACCTCCCAAAGGTGCTCTATTGGAGTCAGATCTGGTTACTGTGGGGGCCATTCGAGTACAGTGAACTCATTGTCATGTTCAAGAAACCAGTCTGAGATGATTATATATACCGGGACACCAGGTTATATATATACCAGGAGATATTTCTTAAGAGCATTTGACTACATTCGTCAAAACAGACTGTTATTTATTTTTATTTTTTTTGTGGATCTATTTAGTTTGGAGATGGTCTTTGATCTGCGAGTTGAAATTTTCCACTCTTTTCATCCAGAACTCCACAACCCTCCACCCCATGAGTAAAGGAACCTCCCAAAGGTGGAGTAGAGGAACCTCCCAATGAGTACACTGTGGTCATAAAGGGATGGACATGGTCAGCAACAATACTTAGGTAGACTGTGGCCCATCTGCCTTAAGGTTTGATGTGTTGTGTGTTCAGAGATGCTCTTCTGCATACCTCGGTTGTAACGAGTGGTTATTTGAGTTACTGTTGCCTTTCTATTAGCTCGAACCTGGCCATTCTCCTCTGACCTCTGGCATCAACAAGTATTTTGTGCCCACAGAACTGCCGCTCACTGGATATTTTCTCTATTTCGGACCATTCTCTGTAAACCCTAGAGATGGTTGTGCATGAAATTCCCAGTTGAACAGCAGTTTCTGAAATACTTAGACCAGCCCGTCTGGCACCAACAACCATGCCACGTTCAAAGTCACTTAAATCACCTTTCTTTCCCATTCTGATGCTCGGTTTGAACTGCAGCAGATCGTCTTGACTGTGTCCACATGCCTAAATGGATTAAATTGCTGCCATGTGATTGGCTGATTAGAAATTTGCATTTGGCCGGTGAGTGTATATTGTAAAAGCTCAATGCATGTGTGCATTTTTAAAACTAAAACAGTTCTGTTCAGGCCTGTTGCATTAGTCAGACAAATATAAGACTGCTATTTCATTCATGCTACATTCATTCAGTCTCTCTCTCTCTCTCTCTCTCTCTCTCTCTCACTATTCTTCTTGGCCACACCCACCGGCCTATACCTCAGAACAGGGTCATGTATAATTTACAACTCCAATAACTGCCAAAAAGCATTGCATATTCATTAAGTCTTTCATGTCAGATGTTGAATTTGAAAGTGCGTAGCGTCGAAGCCCTCTCTGAACTCAGATTTATATTTCTGTCATAAAATATGGAGTGATCTTTTGTGTTTTTCTTTTATTTCTCTCCCTTTTTTTTATGCGATCCTATTTGATATTCCAATATTGTCCTTGGCGAGGGTGATATTGAAAGCTTGTGACAGGGAAGAGATGAGACGTGCCGTTGTATTTGATAAGCGCAAAGATCTGGAAAGTAATAATGAAAGGATTATGAAAAATATCTCCCCAAAGATGAATGCAAGGTTACTTTTCTAATGCCGTCTGGTCGTGTCAAGCTCTGCAAATGTGTGAAGATGATGACCAGTCTGATTTTTAAAAAAAAAGATTAGCTTTAATAATCAAGCCTCCGGCTAAAGAGGCCAAATGAGAGTATAAATAAATAAAATTGACTCATATTAAAGCAAAACTGCTGTTGTTTTATAATAGAAAAACTTATGAGCAACATAGCTGATGTTTTCTTAAAGGCGCACTATGCAATTTTTGCGTATTCACAACAAACAAATGTGTGGTTTGATGAAGCACTGACTGAGTGTGGAATCATGGGAGTTGTGGTCTTCATTACATTTGACGGGTGGCACGGTGGCTTAGTAGTTAGCACTGTCGTCTCCCAGCAAGAAGGTCACTGGTTTAAGTCCCAGCTGGGCCAGTTGGCGTTTCTGTGTGGAGTTTGTATGTTCTCCCGGTGTTGGCGCGGGCTTCCGCCGGGTGCTCCGGTTTCAAAGACATGCTCTATAAGTGAAATGGATTAACTAAATTGGCCACAGTGTATGTGTGTAAATGAGTGTATGGGTGTTTCCCAGTAGTGGGTAGCGGCTGGAAGGGCATCCACTGCGTAAAACATAATATAGTTGGAATAGTTGGCAGTTCATTCCACTGTGGTGATCTCTGACAAATAAGGGATTAAGCCAAAGGAAAATGAATGAATGAATATTTGTCTTAAATAAATTCAACAGTTCTATATCAATCAATTCAGAAAAGCAGAGTACTATATATTTTCCAGAATAATTATAGTTTTCAACTAAAGGAGAACATTTATCAAGATGACTGCATAGGTGTAATAATTATTAAATAATTGAAAAAAGGTATACATTCAGATTTTACTAATTGTATACACATATTCCTATTCAAATATTTTGCATAATAACTTAATTGTTCTACTGAAGAAGGTTTTATGTTGTCCATGCTTAAGAAACATTTTAGAAATGTGTCATTATATGGTATGTGTGAAATATGGTGCAAACATATTTGTGTTTTGCTAAATATATTGTTTCAAATTTAAGTTTCAATATTTTCAAAACAAAATGAAATGCCCTGTTTGACTCAGTTTTAAATAACTGAGAATATCTCTTCTATTGCATGTGTTGGTATATACAGTTAAAGTCAAAATTATTCGGCCGTGCTCTTTTTCCAGAGCAAGGAATTTTTCACAGTATTTCCTATAATATTTTTTCTTCTGGAGAAATTCTTATTTGTTTTATTTTGACTATAATAAAAGAAGTTTTTTTTTTTTAAACCATTTTAAGGTCAATATTATTTGCCCTTTTAAGCCATATATTTTCTTTTCTTTTTTTTCTACAGAACAAACCATCATTATACAATGACTTGCCTAATTACCCTAACTCATCTAATTAACCCAGTTTTTTCTTTCTCTCTTTATTGAACCTTCAAATAACAAACAGGCATTTTTAACTTCCATTGTTACACATATAAACATTATATCCAACCAGCATATAATAAACAAAATAGTACAAAATAATAATAATAATAACATAAATAAACCCTTTAATCATACTAATACAAATGAAATTACATTCAGGGAGGTCAATCCATATACTGTATGCTGACAAACGTTTTGTTTGTTTGTTTGATTTTACCTGTTTTATGGATTTAAATAAAATGTTGAAATCATATTTTAAATGCTTTAAAACGGGGAGAAACTTTAACAAATCTACATTAGTGTATATAAAACTTTGCGACAGTCAACATATTATTGAACAAACAATTCAATTTCTTTGTTTTTCATAAAAATACCACATTTCGCAATGTAAAAGTCAAAAGCAGGTACCTAATTAAAACCTAATTAAGCCTTTAAATGCCACTAAGCTGAATACTAGTATCTTGAAAAATATCTAGTGAAATATTATGTACTGTCATCATGGCAAAGATAAACAAAATCAGTTATTAGAAATGAGTTATTAAAACTATTATGGTTGGAAAAAATCTTCTTTCTGTTAAACAAATGATATAGTGGGCTAATAATTCAGGAGGGCTAATAATTCGGACTTCAACTGTATATCTGGATTTGCAGTATTGAGTCAAGTAATTAAATTACTTATCGAGTAACTAAGTTACTTTTCAGAAGAAGTAATTTAAATACAATTTTAATAATTCGTTCATTCATTCATTTTCATTTCGGCTTAGTCCCTTTATTAATCTGCGGTCACCACAGCGGAATGAACCGCCAACTTATCCAGCATATGTTTTACGCATCGGATGCCCTTCCAGCTGCAACCCATCTCTGGGAATCATCCATACACACCCATTCACACTCATACACTATGGACAATTTAGCTTACCCAATTCACCTATACCGCATGTCTTTGGACTCGTGGGGGAAACCGGAGCACCCGGAGGAAACCCACGCCAACATGGGGAGAACATGAAAACTCCACACAGAAACGCCAACTGACCCAGCCGAGGCTCGAACCAGCAACCTTCTTGCTGTGAGGCGAACGTGCTATCCACTGCGCCACCGTGAGGCCCAATTTTAATAATGGAATTAGTAATTCATTACTTTTTTTAAGTATCTTACCTAAAACCAAATACTTACAGTGGTAAGGAGAGTGTTAAAATGCCACGTGTGTTCAAATCTCATCACTCCCAGAATGATTTCAACAGACGAATAGTTTCACATTCAGTGCGAACAGGCAAAAAAAAAAAACGTGTCCCATCATACCAAGCGAGGACAGTGACTAGGCATAATGCTGCTAAACCCATAAATACACAAAAGAAAGAGGAACAAGAGACATGTAGTGCTGGAGGATGAAATGGGTTACCTTGAGATTTTCCCGCTCTCTCTCGACACGCTGGAACTCCTGGCGCTCCTTGTCTAAAGCCACCTCTTTCGCTGTTATTTCATCTTTCAGCTGCTCGAACATGTGGTTCACGATCTTCACCTTGCGTCTCATCTCAGCATTTTGATCCTGGAAGTGAACACAGGGAGGTTGTAAGAGATCGAATGAACTTATACAGACACAAAGGCAGACGGGTAGGCATTCAGTCTCAAAAACACACACACAATCAAATGCGTTTCTTTTGGTATAGCGAAGACAAAAAAAATAATAAGCGACAGGTAACAGGAACGGGTCATCAAGGGAAAGCTGACAACAAAGGACAGTCTGAAAAATACAGCTCGAACACTTGAGTCTGTCACTTCAGTTTTCAAGGCTTCTCTCATTCATCTTTAAAGACTCCCAAGTGTTATTTTCTTCCCTGTGTCGATGTGACATTAAGGTTTGAGATTTGTATGATTCTATTTTTTTTTCAAAGGAAATTATTACTTTTCAGCAACGATTTATTCAAGTGATCAAAAGTGACAGGCGTTTATAATGTTACAAGACATTGTTATTACAGATAAATGCTGCTATTTTGAAATTTCCATTCATCAGCGAGGCCTGAAAAATGTCAGATTCTTAAACAGAATTATTTAATATAATAATGTCTGTGATTGTAATGATGCTGCCATTTGAGTTTTGCGAGTGAAAACATAAACAAAACAAAAAGATTAGAACATTTTCAAACAACTGCTTGATTGGCAGTGTATTTTCAAGATGCAGAAAGTTTGATTTATTAAAAGGATTTGATTTTTCTTTCTTTAGTTTATTCATTCATTCATTCATTTAAACACTGCTTGATTCATTTGTAAAGTATATATATTGCAGAATGAGCCTTATCTATTTATTTTTTTATTTATTAATTAATTTATTTATTTAACCAGCTAATATACATGGACAAAATGCTAAACTCTGCTTGATTTCTAAAGTATATATATATATATATATATATATTGCAGAATGAGTCTTATTTATTTATTTATTTATTTATTTATTTATTTATTCATTCATTCATTCATTCATTTTCTTTTCGGCTTAGTCCCTTTATTTATCTGGGGTCGCCACAGCGGAATGAACCGCCAACTTATCCAGCATATGTTTTATGCAGCGGATGCCCTTCCAGCTGCAACCCATCACTGGGAAACATCCATACACACTCATTCACACACATACACTACGGACAATTTAGCTTACCCAATTCACCTATAGCGCATGTCTTTGGACTGTGGGGGAAACCGGAGCACCCTGAGGAAACCCACGTGAACACGGGGAGAACAAGCAAACTCCATACAGAAATGCCAACTGACCCAGCCAAGACTCGAACCAGCAACCTTCTTGCTGTGAGTCGATCGTGCTACCCACTGCGCCACTGCGCCACCGCGTCGCCTTATTTGTTTATTTATTAATTTATTTATTTATTTGACCAGCTAATATACATGGAAAAAATGCAAAACTTCATATTTCATTTTTATTTATTTATTTTTTTTTTCAATCTCTGCTCAATTCATTTGTAAAGAAAATTATTTTTGGAGGAATTTGAAAGGATTTTAATGTAAAGTAGTTTTAAAATAATTATTTTTATACATATTTCAGGAAGAAAACTCCTATGAATAAGTGTGTATTTTAACTTTTTATTAAACTCTTTTTTCAAATTTTAAAGGAATAGAAAATAATTTATAATTACATATTAAACAATTACAAAATACATATTTCTGCAAGAAAACTCCTATAAATAAGTGTGTATTATAATAATTTATTTTTTAGTTTTTAGTTTTTTTGACCAGCTAACGTACACAAACAAAAGGCTGCTAAAAATCTGCTCAATTGACTTTCATTTTGGGATTTAAACGTCATGTAGACCAGAAACTTTATTCTGCAAACAAACATCCTTTTATCAGAGACTGGCAGATGTTTACTTAATTTACTGTCATTTCATTAAAAAAATCATTGTCCTTAATTAATTATCTGCATACATTTCTCAATGACATTATGGTAAATAAATAACAACATTATTTTTAAAAATATGATAAATGTAATTGAGCTACAACAATTGTACCCACCATGGCTGAAGCAAACCTGAAACAGAAAACTGACCGTAGAAAAGGAGTTCACACTAATTTCCACTATAGATTTCTCTCTAGCATTGCTGAGAATGCAACTTGTACTGCTGTATACATTTCATTCTGACACATTTTGATCACACCGATTTGTGAAAATTTGTTTTATAAAACTAGAAGGTCTGCATTCATGTACTTTTGTAGTCTCAGGCCTCAAAGCACAGTGATTTCCTATTTCTTACTTCATATACAGTATATAGGACAGATTCGAAGACAAAGATTAATGATCATGTCAACTTCACACAAGGGGCATAAGAACTCATCATATAGACCTGGTATGTGACATGAAGGTCTACACACACACACCCACACCCACACCCACACACACACACACACACACACACACACACACACACACACACACACTCACCTCTCCCTCACAGGTTCTTGCTAAAGAGGTTCCTCTCCGTTCTGACATCCTCATAGAGATTCTGCTGCTGCTTCAGTTTGGTTTCAGCTTCTGCAATCCTCTTCTTATACTCAAATATCTGCATCTCCTTCAGTTTAATGTCCTCGATATTCTCGAGAACCTGCAGAAACAGACAGAGAGAGTAGGGTTAAATCTGGAAGAACACTGTTGGTCTGTAGCTCTGTTTAAAATCAAATGAGGTGATGTTTGTTCACTGTATAGGCAGATACCTTCTAAGCATCCAATAACTGAACACACACATACACACGCACACGCGCACACACACACACACGCACATGCACACACACACACACACGCTCAACAAAACTATATGAATAGTTAAAATAGGTTTAATTGATTTAAATGGAATACTTTGAATGACATTCTGACATCGCAATGCATTTTATCAAAATTATTCACAGTTTTACAGATTCTGCATAGGGTTCCAAAACTTTAGCATAACACTACAATTAAAATGGTATAAACAATGTAATTATATTAAATAAATAACCTATAATAAGTTAACTAAACTGCACATGCAAATAAGAAACAAAAAAAATCTACACTCAAAAAATAGTTGCTTGTTCAAACTACGTATTATTTTTTATTTTTCTCCCCAATAGCTATTGCTTTTATTGAACAACAGTTCTTAAAACTTCTGGAATTACATATTAAATTTGATTAATGGTGGTTAATTAACATACCTAAATCAGATTCTGAAAATAATATACTATGATATTCATTCATTCATTTTCTTTTCAGCTTAGTCCCTTTATTTATCTAGGGTCGCCACAGCGGAATGAACCGCCAATTTATCCAGCATATGTTTTACACAGCGGATGCCCTTCCAGCTGCAACCCATCACTGGGAAACATCCATACACACAGATTCACACTCAAACACTATGGACAATTTAGCTCACCCAATTCACCTACAGCGCATGTCTTTAAACTTGTGGGGGAAACCGGAGCACCTGGAGAAAACCCACGCAAACACGGGTAGAACATGCAAACTCCACACAGAAACGTCAACTGACCCAGCCGAGGCTCGAACCAGCGACCTTCTTGCTGTGAGGTGATTGTGCTACCCACTGCGCCACCGTGCTGCCCTATACTAAAATAAATGTATAATAAATATAATATTGGAGGCCTTTTGGTATTGTGTTGCATGGTGGGAGCCTTTGAGTCAAATAAGGTTCAGAACTACTGATTTAGATTGAATGCTTAGGATGAAAATCAGGCCATCGCAGTGTATTCTGGGATTGCCTTATCCGTGAAGGATAAATGTGATACTCTCACAGATTTTGGACGAACCGGGGTATAATATAAGGCAGCATCATTTTGTTGCCTGCTGTTTGGTACAGCCTTTCTGCCAACATTTTGCAAGCGTGTTTATGTTATTCACTGGGAGGTTACGCAACCTTGCCCTGATGCAAATGCAGACTGGAAATTGCCTTTACTTTCTTCCTCGGCTTGTCATGTTTTGATTTCCTTTCTTTAACTCAAATACATCCATATCAGGAGAAGTTTAGAAAAGCGAGCAACTTGGTTTTATTGAATTTCGCCTCACTTTGAATAGCTGCCAATCCATGTTAACCTTTTCACTTTGCATTTAGCAAAACATAAAAATACACAGTTTCAATGGGGTTTGATCAAAATAACACAACAAAATACATACATATATATATATATATATATATATATATATATATTGTCCTGAGGAAGAGTACAAGAGAGTTTTGTGTTGTGTTGAAAGCCGAATATATTCAAGGCTATGTTATTCAAACTCACATGTTCATATTCAGGGTTTAATAGCTTTTGTAGAGACGATTTGACAACAGCTTTCAGACACAAATTTAAAAAACACTGTGTCTGTAGGGATAAAGAAAGGTGCATCTGTCAGATGAACTCATAGTTTGTAACTGTTAAAAGTGCAATAGGAACCATTCTGGAAGACCATGTGCACCTGATTGTTCAAACATTGTATCCTGAAGGCGGTGTCATGTATCAGGATGATAATGAACCAATAAGCACAGCAAGACTGGTGACAGAGTAGTTTAATGAATATAAAAGTGAAGTTGAACATCTCCCATGGCCTGCACAGTCACCAGATCTAAATATTACTGAGCCACTTTGAGGTGTTTTGGAGGAGTGCATCAGGAAATGTTGTCCTCCTTCAGCATCACATAGTGACCTGGCCACTATTTTGCAAGAAGAATAGCTTAAAATTCCTCTGGCCACTGAGCAGGACTTGTATATGTCATTCCCAAGACAAACTGATGCTGTATTGACTGCAAAAGGAGGCCCTAAACCATACTAATGAATTACTGTGGTCTAAAATGTTTCAAGGAGCTTCAGTTTCATTGTCCAACCCCTGTAAATGCATTTGGACCACGTTATTTAATGATTGCTATCAGGGTGTGAAGAGACTTTCAACCAGCATAACAAAAATAGTTTTTAAAAACTTGCATGTTTAAGCCCTTCTTTGAATAGTGTGTACATAATCAACCCCCAAAAAACTGTAACTTTCTGTAAATTTAACAACTTGCAATTTATAGTCAGCTTTAGGGACTTATAAATCCTAGTACATCGAATTCCTCCATCATCTCTTCAATAAATCTTGCTAAATTCACTGATCTGGACCTGCCAAAAGTCTTCTTTTTTGTATCCCCTTTAATGTCATCCTATAGGACAACACATAATAAAGTGATCAGCTTTGTCCGCTGGGTGATTATGTGAAGCACTGCAGTGCACAAAGTCATCAATCATGTCAGATGTCAAAGCATCTAACCTAGAAAATGCTCGAAGAGAAATTGCGTTTTGGGGGCCGGATTCACAAAGCAGTCTTAGGGCTTATTCTATGAGAACACAGGATGGTGTAATGGAAAAATAAATAAGCTACAGCAGGTTTAGAGATGTCTTGAGACCTACATTTTTTAGGATGCCAATGTATTCACAAAATAGCAGTAGTTCCAAAACCAAAAATGAAAATTATGTCATCATTGACTCAACCTTCAACTTGTTCAGAACCTATTTGAGCTTCTTTCTTCTGTTGAACACAAAAAGAAGATATCTTGAAAAATGCTGCTTGATGGGACCCATTGACTTCCATAGTAATTTCTCTTTCCTACTAAGAAAGTCAATATGTCCCAGCATTTTTCAAAATATCTTCTTTTGAGTTCAATAGAAGAAACAAACTCATAAAGGTTTTAAACCACATGAGGGAGAGTAGATGAGGTCATTTCAATTTTGGGGTGAACTATCCCTTTAAAGTATAATTAAGTATTTATTTAGTAATATTTTGTACATACAAAAAAAGCATTTCTTACAAAAGTATGTAAAAGAAAAGATTTCAGAATACATTGCAGAAACTATTAGCTGAAATCCATGGTTTTACATGTACTGCTCATACATTATTAAATGATCTCTTTCATGTGGAGATATACAGGAGAACATGCATGATCTCATTATTTAAAGGTCCACCAATAAAACACATTTCCATCAGTCTTATGATTCAGGAGTAAAAGACAATCAAGCTTAATGGTTTCTATAAATAATGTCTCATTAATGATGGTGGAATATAATGAGAGTCTGAGGGAGACACGTGCTAGCCTTGCTGAGATTACACAATGAAGCTCTACAATTTTGCATTTGCAATAATACGTGTCAAATATAACAGCAGTACTGTAAATAGTGTTTAATATCATTCTGTTTTATGGAATTTCTCAAAAACTGATAGCAATTAATGAGACCAAAGATGGAGCATTTCAACAAGCAC
Organism: Danio choprae; assembly: GCA_903798125.1. Classification (NCBI taxonomy): domain Eukaryota; kingdom Metazoa; phylum Chordata; class Actinopteri; order Cypriniformes; family Danionidae; genus Danio; species Danio choprae. Next base: position 1,418,661 of record CAIGQW010053480.1, read on the forward strand.
ACATCCAGCTGAATGGAAATGCTAACGAATGGCTTTCTTCAGGCATTATAAACCTACTTGTTTCTTATTTTAAATCAGAGGAATTTTTATTCTACAGCTACAGAGTCAGATCTCTGGAGGCGATCTCAAAACCATTAGCTAAGAGCTTTTTCAACACACGTCCTCGCTAATGCTTACGGCTGAGTTTTTTTTCTTTACCTGGAATTAGATTATTAACTTTTCAAAAAAAAAATCTCTCTGAAAGAAAGCAAATGTTAGCAATGCTGAGTGTATGGAAGTGAAGTTGTGTGTCTCAAATAGCCTCTGGTTTCTAGGAAACTGTGATAGCTTTTCCAAAATAAACACCTTCTGCAGAGCAGCCGTCATGTAGCTGAAAACCGAAAGCGACTGCTTGCGGTGTTTTTGTGCGTAGGGCAGAATAATGTGTGTTGTGAGTAAAGTAAAGAATCTATTGGCATGCATGTTTCACTGTACACTTTAAAGGGAAGCTATTTTACAAGATGTATAATACTGTAAGTCTCTGATGTCCCTAGAGTGTGTAAGTGCAATTTCAGCTCAAAATATGCCTACAAATAATGTTTTATAACTCTTTGAAACTGACCCTTTTAGGCTTTGATTCAAATTGTCCAGTTTTGGAGACTGTCATTTTTAATTCAAATGAGAGTGTGCTTCAAACACCTATTCCTCAGCATAGCGGCAGATTCAAAAACAGGACTAACGTTATCTCTGTGAAAAACTGAAAATGTCAAAAACAATGGAAACTACTGTGTTCATTTGTGCATCCTAAAACTCCACATTTATAATGCCTCTTAGTCGCTGACATTATCTTCAGCAGGTTGGGTAAAAGTCTAAAAGCGGACGGCTGCTTCTCACTCAGGGCTGTCTATGCTAATGCGGTAGAGAGTACTAATGGGCGGGACTTTCCCCCTCTGATGACATGTACAAAGGGAGAATGTCAATCAAAGTGTTTCTGCAGACTGTTTTTCATACATTCAATCATTTTCTTTTCGGTTTAGTCCCTTTATTAATCTGGGGTCGCCACAGCGGAATGAACCACCAACTTATCCAGCACATGTTTTACACAGCCGATGCCCTTCCAGCTGCAACCCATCACTGGGAAACAGACTGTTTTTATCAAGTGTCATTATAAACACTTTTAATTACTTTAAGTAAGGAATAATGTACATCCAGCCGGTTGTTCTTGAATAAAGAATAAAGCCTGACAGGATAATCAGCAGCCCTACGCAAAGTGAAGAACTGTTGAGTAAGACTGAAGGGCTTTGACCTTCAAAAGAAAAGAAAAAAACAATCAGCTGGAAGTAAATTATCCTGTTTATTACAGGATAATTATTATTACAGGATAATTATTAGTTGCCACAAATGAAACAATTAAAGAACAAACTTTTTTTTTTTAAACACACACATTTCAAAGCACTTCTTGGGAACTTTAACTGATGAACCAACTCAATTGCACAAGGAAACTCAAGTGTTTTATGAGAGAATATTGTCAGAAAAGTAAATAATTCAACCTAAAGTGGCTAATTTTGAAACTTACATTATGAAAACGCACAATTTTTAACAAGAGGTGTGCCTCGTGAGTAAAATATGGACTATTCCAAACATTGGGTTAAATTTGGTTCTATAAATTTAATTAAAAAAAATAACCCAGGAGTTGGTTTAGTATTACACCCAGAATTGGGTTTAAACAACCCAGCATTTTTTGATTGTTAATGAACTTTTTGGTTGACCTCTGACTAATGTTAACAATCATTATGTTTTAAAAGTCAGAACAGTTTAAATAAAATCAGTGTTTAGTGTTTATTTACTCAGATGTTTAATAAAAACGTAAAAATGTTTCTATTCTAAATGATAATATTCTCAGAGAATTTTCGAGAGGTCTCAATTTTTTTCCATAGCTGCATATAGTTACTAAGATTAATTGCTTCAGTTAAGAATAGTTTAGTAAAAATATGATTTATTTTATCACAAAAAAATGTAAATAAATAGAAGTCTTTTTTGGGTCAATTTTCAAAGGCACAGATGCACCCAGTTTACACAGTCTTATCTGTCTATGTCAAAATGAGAGTTAGAGAATGTGCCCGGAGCTGAATGTAAACCTGAATCCTCCTGTTCATGGTGCAGTGCACTTACCCAACATAAAACCCCAGAAAACAAATGTCAGGGCAAATGCCAGGATGCCAGAGGGTGTGTTGACACCAAAAAAGTTTTTTTTTTTTTTTACAGACTACACCGTACAAGGCAGCACGGTGGCGCAGAGGGTAGCACAATCGCCTCACAGCAAGAAGGTTGCTGATTCGAGCCTCGGCTGGGTCAGTTGGCATTTCTGTGTGGAATTTGCATGTTCTCCCCGTGTTTGCGTGGGTTTCCTCCGGGTGCTCCGGTTTCCCCCACAAGTCCAAAGACATGCGGTATAGGTGAATTGGGTAAGCTAAATTGTCCGTAATGTATGTGTGTGAATGAGTGTATGGGTGTTAACCCAGTGATGGGTTGCAGCTGGAAGGGCATCCGCTGCGTAAAACATATGCTGGATAAGTTGGCGGTTCATTCCGCTGTGGCGACCCCCGATTAATAAAGGGACTAAGCCGAAAAGAAAATGAATGAATGAATACACAGTACAATAGATTAAATACAAAAGGTATTTAATGACCGAATCAAACTAGTCTGCAATTACAATTAGCATCACTACTCTCTGATTGAAAAAAAAGAACGGATGGTTATAATCATAATATATAATTTTAAAAAGAACAACTTGAGAAACCTTTCAAAAGCAAATGTAATGCATTGTTATGAGATCAAGCCAATCAATCGTCTTAAAATACCCATTTCTGCATCTAATGCTATTCTACAAGTATTCTAATAAAACGAATGGCGCATTAACTGAGAATAGCAGGTGACACATTAAGCAAGCTGTAATTTTCTCGTGGTATAAGATCTCTTATAAAAAGGTCATGCTGAGATAATGAAACAGACTGCAGCTTTAATTTACCCTAAAATAATAATTCTGCCATCGTTTACTCATTTTGAACCTGTACCGATATCGTTCTTCAATAAAAAGAGGAGTTATTTAGCAGATTAATGATATTTTAATCACACAGTAAGTGATAACTGCGTTTGAATTTTTGGGCGACTGTCTCTTTAAGGAATTGAGCTTATCGATCGCTACAGTATATTGATAGTCTGTTCTCTGATTATCCCATTGATTCCAGTATTGATTCAACCTAATAGGTGCACTTTATGAACAAGTTTGCTTGTAAGTGCCTAAAATTGAATGTCTTGAAGTGTGTGCTGAGCAACACACATGCATTCGGCGTGTTGCGATAGCAACAGTATTATAATGTCATCAGTAAGATGACTCAGACGAGCACACTCAAGTACTAGAGAATGAAGAAATGCCTTCAGGGACTACAAGACTAAACCAAGAGACTCTCCATTCTCAACAACTCAAATAAAAGTAAAACATTTATTTATTTATTTATTTATTTAATTTTTTTTTCACTCTTATGGCTGAGACATACTCAAAGTATGTAAACATTTCTAGTGTGTCATGTTTGGTTCAAATTCAATTCAAATGTCACTGCAAATGATTTGTGTAAAGTATTTTATTAGCAGTATTTCCACAGCAACAGTGGTACAGAAACCAAACCTAAAGTGGTATAAATTTTCAACAATATGTACTTGCATAAACCGCTTAATGCGGCAAAGCGTCTTTATACTGAATTTTGCAACACAGGCTCATTGTGGATACGTACCCCTGTCTACAATTCTGGAGAGTGCGAATTATGTAGCCAGAGGTACGTATGGCTGCATTTTATCTTTAAAATGAACGAAACGGGGGGGTATGATGCCACCAACAGCTTATTTTCCTTTTCGCGACACTGCTGACCGTTTACCTTCATATAGACAGCTTTTCCGGTGTTATCAGTTTGCCCAGTAACTCGCCGCATATGCCGATGGACTTAAGATGCAGAGCTGAGTTGACCATGACGATGGGGTTTGAGTCAGGCGAAGAACGTTTCCAGAAACCAGGCAAAACAAAAGCAAAAAAATAAATAAATAGGCTGAAAACGTGGTGAAATCAAGCGGCCGCAACTGCTTTTTTTTCTCTAGATTGCTTTTGAAAACACTATTGATTGGGTTTAGAGACAGGGGTGAGTGGGTCAGTCGGTAGACTTTGGTAGACTTCGAGCAGACGTACCTCAAGTAACGTATTTCGCTGTCCCCATAAATGTAGACCTGGGTACGTATCCGTAATGAGCCTGGGTTGGAATTTTGAGTAGACACAGACCTACCTTTAATTGACTGTGTAAAGATGACTTTAGACGCCATTTATTGTATTTTTGGCCATTCTTTTACATGGCCAGGGCAGTTTAAGGGCCTGAATATATTTTGTGAAAACAGTGACATCATGTGCATGTGTATTTTGTGTTTATGTTATAGATATATGAAAGAACGTGACATCAAAATCACAACGTGACAATCAACAATAAAAAAGATGGACTTCTGTACCATTAGACGGACACTTTTCACTATTGTGTCTTGCGTGTTTAGCGTCTCATTCATTACTTTTTTGGCACTGGTTTGCACATTTCTAACTGCAAAGTATATATATAAACATTTAACAGGACTGTGAAGCAGCTGCAGTGCTTTGTATTATTATTATTATTATTATTATTATTATTATTATTATTATTATTA
>CAIGQW010053480.1:1443852-1457025 GCA_903798125.1 Danio choprae
GTCTTTATGGTAAGAATTGGGCTTTTCACATGTGTATATAATTAGCATCAACCACTACTGTAAAAAGTGATTACATTTACATTTTTTACATTTAGCAGATGCTTTTGTACAAAGCGACTTACAATTGAGGAGGCATTCAGCAATTCAACAAGAAGAGGCATCACACACAAAAAGTGCTAATTATACAAAGGAACTGTTAGTGCTCAGAGAATTAAGTGCTAGAGTTAGGAGGGGGATTTTTTTTCTACAGGTGTTTTTTTCAAGCCCACTCACCTGTGAGAAGCACACTTCATAAATGCACAATGTGTTTTTTTTAAATATGGAGTGATTGTAAGAAAGTGTCTGGTGCAAATGTGCAAAACTGGTGCAAGTGTCAGTTATAGTGTCAGAGAAATGAAAGAATGTGTTTTCTACAGGTGGTTTTTCAAGCCCACTCACCTATTTGAGGCACACTCATAATTGCAGATTAGTTACTTTAATACTATTTAAGATTGTGAGTAAACATGTTCCCTTAAAAGCAACAGGTTGACTTTTCACAAGTGAGTAAACCTGTTGCAACTTGACTTAAGTTGATTTAACTTCATTCATTCATTTTCTTTCAGCGTAATCCCTTTATTCATCAGGGGTCGCCACAACAGAACCGCCAACTTATCCAGCATATGTTTTACACAGCGAATGGTCTTCCAGCTGCAACCCAGTACTGGGAAACATCCATACACACTCATTCACACACACTACAGCCAATTTAGCTTATTCAATTCACCTATAGCGCATGTCTTTAGACTGTGGGGGAAACCAGAGCACCTGAAGGAAACCTACGCCAACACGGGGAGAACATGCAAACTCCACGCAGAAATGTCAACTGACCTGAGTGCTAACCACTGAGCCACCGTGTCCCTTGACTTAACTTATTTTAAAAATTAAACACATAGTTAACAAAACACAGTTTACTTAATTTTAAGCTAAGAGGTTTGCTCACCTTTTTTTTTTTAAAGTAAAATGAACTAATCGCTTTTTACAATTTACAATGTATGTTGCAAATTTTCAGCCCATACACTCTTTAACTTTTGCAGGCACTTCTGAATGAAATACATTTAGAGTTTAATGTGGTTTGTCAGACCACTTATTGATTTTTTTGTTGTACTGTGCTATACACATCAAGCAATTTAAGCAAGTTTATTTTTGCCAGGGAGCTGATGGAGGATCAAATTTGTCCACATTTACAAGTTTAAGTGGCACATTAACAGAGTTTCTATTCCATATCTTACGACATGTGAAGATAGAAGACTAGAACCGGTAGAAATTATTATAATTTTGAAGACTAACAATCGCCAGACACTATATTTCAAGCATCGATTTGCTGGCACAGCGAGACATTTGAGACACAAATGCTTTCATTAATTCCTAAAACATTTCCGTAGCCCTCCGATGAGGAAAAACAGCAGATGAGCACCACCGATGCTGATGTCAGTGATGAAATGAGCCAATTATGCCTTTGAATGAATGTGCCTGTGTGACTTTTTTCCTAACCTATTCATTACATTTCTCCAAGGGTGTTACTTTGCATAGTTAATGTCTATGTGAACTGGAAGTTGCTGCAGACTTTTATTTAAGTAGGATGACATATCCAACTGATTATTGAGGAGGGGGTGGGGTTTTATTGTTTGCGCTGATCCTCCCATCTTTCACTTGCAGCAAACTAACGGTTGGAGCGGAGTGGCTAAGCATATATCACACAAGCCATCAAACTGACATCATCAGAGGAGGACTGCCATTCACGGAATCAAAGGGTCAGATTTGATTAAAGATTATCAAAACAAATTGGGTTTTTTATGGAACAGAATAATTGTTCACCATAAAACTAACAAATTGCAATAGAAAAATAAACATTGGACTTCAGTGTTATCACAAGACACATGGCTTCAAGTAGATTTTTTTTCTTTTTATGTAATACCTGAGCAATCATGTCCATGGCTTTGTTCTTCTCAGTCTCGATCTCCTGCTGAGCACCGGTGGCTTTAGTGAGGTTTTCCCGAAGTGTCACCACCTCCGACAGAAGCTTGTCTCTCTCCACGGTCAGCTCCTCTTTAATCTTCAACAGATCGCTCACACTACAAACATTCAGCAAGGTTTATGAACAATCTTTGTTCTTCATCCTCAGCAGAACACCTGCTATGGTAATTGTTCCTCTGAAGGTCCTCGTGCAACATATAATATCAGCAGGTCCACACAAAATATGCCCCCATCATTAAATCAATTTATTATATATTTTAGTTCTTTTTATTTATTACCAAGGTAAAGTGAATGTATTATATGACAGACCTACAGTAGCTTTGTGTACCAAACAAGTGATTGTATAGTAGCTATAGCTAAAAAACTAAAATAGCTAAAAAGTCAGCAAATTATCTATTTCTAGGGTTGGTGGAGAAAAACAATTATTTTTAAAAATCGCATTCTCTATTGTGAAAAATATATTTATGTATACCTAAAATAATTGTGTTAGTAGAAAAATTAAACAAACGCAAAAAAATGCATTTAGAAACAGTTGAGTTCCCCCTCCCCATCTTCACAGTGGTTTGGCCCACTGCCTGCTTTCCCAGTTCATCTCACTTACTCCGCACCACACACGTGTCAGGTGTGTGGCTGCAGCTCAATTAATGTTGAACTCTAGTAAGGAGGGTATTTTATTCACTTTAAATAAAACAATTCACTTTAAATGCTGATTACGATGTAATTTTCCATGAACCTGCTATATTAGCGATAAAAATATTACTTGTCTAGTTAACGTTAGCTAGTTTACAATAGAGGGTGGCGCGGTGGCGCAGTGGGTAGCGCTGTCGCCTTACAGCAAGAATGTCGCTGGTTTGAGCCTCAGCTGGGTCAGTTGGCGTTTCTGTGTGGAGTTTGCATGTTCTCCCCGTGTTGGCGTGGGTTTCCTCCGGGTGCTCCGGTTTCCCCCACAAGTCCAAAGACATGCACTATAGGTGAATTGGGTAAGCTAAATTGTCCGTAGTGTATGTGTGTGAATGAGTGTGTATGGGTGTTTCCCACTACTGGGTTGCAGCTAGAAGGGCATCCGCTGTGTAAAACATATGCTGGATAAGTTGGTGGTTTATTTCGCTATGGTGACCTCTGATTAATAAAGGGACTAAGCTGAAAAAAAATTAATGAATGAATTTGTGGCCCCTTCAAAAATTCCTTATGAGAAAAATTTACATTTATTGTCCCCCCCCTATTGTTAAATGAAATTTACGGCCATGGACTAACATACTTATAAATAAAACAGATATTACACAAAGAATTGTGTAAGACATAGAAAAGACATTAAGGTATACCCAAAAAAAAAAAATAATAATAATTGCTTTTAATCACCATTGGGGCATGCAATATCTTTAGTAAATTACTTGTTTTTCTTTAATAAAACATTCAATAAGACCTTGACTGTCATTTAAATAATGCAAGTCAATGATTGCCATGGCTACATTTAAAATACTTCCCTACTATATAGTATGTAAAAAAAGAGTAGCCTATAAGAAGAATTCATAGTACTCAAAAAAGTAGGTGAGCAGTACCTGGATGACCTACTACTTCCGAAGAGATTCGGTAGTGTGCATCCAATGAACGCTACGCTATCCCATGATGCAACATGAGAGAAGTTATGAATGGAAGTGAAGCAGTGCAAGTGATGCAGGTAGGTCATGTGATAAATGTGACAAATAGCTGATGTGACGAAATCCACTCATACTACTCACATTCATACTATATAGAACATACTTTTATAACACTCATCTAGTCAATTCAAATGTAGAAATGAATTACGTAGTAGGTAAATTCTGATGCAACCTATCACTTTTAGAGTACAAAAAACATACAGACAAAACTAAATTAATCCCTGTGGACCCTGATGATACATTGAGGTTTAATGTAGCCAAATGATTAGTCTGTGCAAGGAACTCATTACCTTTATTCCTGAGTGCGTTAACAACGGCCTTGCACATAATAGCGTATATTAAAAGTTGGGAATCTGTGAAGTAAACTTTCCCTATTAAGATCAAGCTGTCACACCTCCTGCACGTTCTGTCAGCCCCGATCACCAGTCACACTCTCCAGCCACTACACAACGCACTCACTCACCAGATTACTAATCACGCTCACCTGCGCACTCATCACATGCACCTGCTCCTGTCATCACCACCACTCCATATAACCCACGCACTCCTTTCAGTCATTGTCCGGTATCTTCTTCACTTGGTCGCAACTCTCTCTGTCTGCTCATCTGGATCATCCGCCAAGGCTATCCGTGACTCATCTTACCCAGAGACTAACCCCTGTCATCGGCTTGCTCTACTTAAGGGAAGTGACTATATTGAACTGTTTGCATGCACCGCTCGGTGCGAAGATATACTTGTGTTTAATAAACACTGTGTGAAAAGATATCCTTGTCTCTACCTTCTGTGATCCGTGACACAAGCATACTTGTACTCGTTTATATAGGTTGCAGCCTGCAGGATAAGCACAATTAAATACCATTTTGATTATGCATCCTTTTTGTTGAGGCTGTGGATTAAAGATTATAATAGCTGTATAGTGTTCAGTGTTTTGTACAGACCAAATCATTTTGACTTTAATGTATCATAGCCTTTATTTTTGACTTTAATGTATCATAGTCTTTATATTGTATGTTAGTTGTTTTTTTTACTTTCAAAAGTGCCTGTTGACTTGCATTATGCGAATAACCAATCAGCAATGTTTCTGCTAAAAAGTATGAACCCGAAGCTGCGACCATTTTTTTTCTATATTGTGACGCAGTTCCTAGAGACACAGAAAATTAAATGAAAAAACAGTGGCTTGTTTTTTCTACTGCGAGCTGATTGGAAGTAGGCATTTTCATTCAGAAAGATGGGGTAAAGGGTTTGGGGAGAGTTATCACAATCTAACAGACACCTCCTCCTCACCATTTTGTTTGTTGTCAAAACTGACAGTAGAAGGGGCGTGGTTAAGTATGTTAGCCACGCCCAATACCTCAGACAGATGTAATCTGAGAGTTTCACTGAACACAAACAGGAAGTGCATTTTCAGATTTCAAGGGACAAACCATTTTTTTTCTTAAAAGTGCAGTATGTAAGTTTGACACCCAGTGGTTGAACTAGGTATTGCATTCCTGGATCAAAACACACGCAAGCGCAGGTTGCCAGATTGAGGACCAACAGGAGTGCCTGACTATCAAGCCTAAAGGCTGGTTTAAGGCTGATTTAAATGGTGTTTTAAATAAAATCAACAGCACGCAATAGAAGGAATATTTTCATATTAAAAGGAGTTTTTGCCCTAACCAATATCTGGAATTTATATTTTAGAAACGGTTTCTATTTTTTGCAGCTGAACAACAGAAAATTTGATGACATGATCACCTCAGGGACACCTCATGTGCTTTATTCAGTGTTAAATGCTAACAATGTGAGTTTGAATGCCATTTTACATGACGTTTATTGCCATACTACTGAAAGCAGATAGTTCACCTCAGATCTTGAAAATAAAATAAACCGTTTGAAATTAAACTTTAGAACTGTGAAATAATGCAAACCAACAAATATCAGTGATTCCGCATCTATATTTAATAATGTTAAAGAGGTGTAATATGTATTAATTAGATTGTAAACCTTACCATTTTTTGAGTGAGTGCATATTCTATGCTTCTGAATAGCTGTATTTCAATTTCTGTCATGTTTCGTCTGGTGCAAACAGTCAAACTGCTTATCGAGCCAAATCTTGTCACGTAGCATGTTATTAGGACACAGAGTTCAAATGTAACCGGTTCACCTAATGTTTACGTACGTAATATTTATATTATTTGCTAATTAATAATCTAATGTAGAATCTGTGTCTCATTTGTGTATGCTTCGAGAGCCTTCCTGAATGAATGAATGAAGCATGCAGTTTTCCAACAAGGCAACACAGGGGGCTGAAATATAATTGGCTAAAGTGGCATTAGGCGGGTTAAAAGAACTAAAACGAAGACATCATTCCAGCACATAATTCACATTTTCAAAGCAGAATACCTGATTTTAGCATTGTTTTCAGATAAAAAAGAATGTTCATTTAGCATGTTTCTTAAATATCTGCAAACATATTATGGTATTTTTATGCTTTAGAAGAGTCAAAAACTTACATACAGCACCTTTAATGACATGCACAGATGAATTGTTCACCACTAAACTGGCAAAGTGAGCTAACAAAATCATATGGTTAGTTTTGATTTAATTTGAATAATTTGAATAAATAATTTGATTTAATTTCTATTTCAAATAGCCTTAAAGTGAGCAAACAGCACACTTTCAATTTTACATAACACAATAGCTACATAACATGATTCACCTGTATTCTTGAGCCCCAGAGACTCCGGCTCCTTTTTCAACAAGCTTGTTGAGATTGGCGATTTCCTCCTTTTGCTTTTTAATTGTTTCTTTTGCCTGCAACTCCTTTTCATGTGAAGCTTCAACCATTTTCCAGGCCTTGTCAATTTCCTAATTAACGATAAAATACACATGATGAAAGCAAATGATCTAGCAACAAAATACATCCACTGGACATCATTCAGAAGCACATTCTGATGTACCTGTTTAAGGGTGCTGATGGAGGCATGATCTTCATCCACTAGTTTCATGGCGGTGGACAGTTTGACGGAGTTGGACACTATCTCTGCGTTCAGCTCTCTGCATTTGGCCATCAGTCTCTTTTCATTCTCGTGGGACTTCTGCAGAGCTTTGGTGACCTTCTCGTATTCCACGCGAAACTTGTCGAATTTTTCGTCTCCTGATAATTCATTTAATACCTCCTGGAAGCCTATTTCCATGGTTTCCAACGTGCTGTCGTCAGTCTGAAAATGTATTCAGAAGCATGAGTATGAAAACTTTAAACCTGTGCTGACAATGTACTGTAAATAAGCTGAAGAGAGTCTGACAGGTCTGTAACACTTTGCACGTCAACAGTAGCACTGCTGATATACTGTACTGAAATCTGTGATCAAACACCAAGAACAAAGAGACAGCAGCAGGTGCTGATTTTAAATACAGATGTTAGAGTGTTTCACAAAGAAACCTTCACAGGAAAAAAAAAAGCTTGGAATAATCCATATGAAATGTACTTTTTTAGTGTGGTCAATCATTCTGAGCAATTGAATGGTTTACAAAAAGATTTAAAAAAAAAGTCTGAGACACTTTAAAAAGAAATAAATAATAATAATTCATTATTGGAAAAAAAAAGCTGAACTGTTACTGGAACTGTTACTGTTAACTAAGGCTAGCATCTCCAATAGTATCTGGATGCAGAATTGGATTTGCAAGCTGAGACGGCATATCTCAGAGATGCAATGTCAGACACAACGCATGCAATAGAGCTAGTGACATCACCGTGTGGGGTAAGGTTAGGGGTGGGGTTAGGTGTGTGCATTAAAAGCATTGCATGCAGCTCTGCTTGCAACTGCGCCAAGTCTGCATCCAGACCCCTCTCAGTAATTAGCTTGCAAATTCTGATGTAATAAATAAATAAATGGATTTGCTATTATAAGAGTAAAAACAAAGTAAAAACAATGAGACACTTGATAATTTGTCATATAACATTTGAAAAGACTAATTGCATTTTACCTGCATAAAACAAATTAGTTTTATGGGCAATGTTTTAACCCGTAATTAAAAATAAATGCATCATCAATACTGAAATAGATTTTGCATCACAGTTTTGACTGATCTGTAATTTGCATATAAAATTTGCATTATTATTATTATTAGTTGTAACAGTAAATATAGTAATAATAATGACAATACATGTAAAGGAATGAATTCAATAATAACATGGTGCTGTAAAAACATTAAAATCGTTGTTGTTTTTAACATTCTAACACACTCATTTATGAGAAGCTGAAACATTAAGTTTAATAAAAACAAAACGATTTAAAAAGCAAACATACTAGAGGCTACAGGATAATTTTGACAACCTACGAAATAATATGCTGTCATAAAAACATCATAACACGACGTTACATTAAACTGGCCAAGTAAATCTATGTATTTTTCGTAGTATTTTATCTTGTATTGTATAAATACATGTATGTATATGTTAGCGTATGCTGCTAGCATTATCCTACTTTAAAAAACAAACGTCGACTCTTCATTTGATTGTAACAACTGGAAACCCTGAAATGCTTTAATAAATAGACTAGTGTAATGCTTACAATAAGATTTTTATTTGCTTAAATTCAGTGTCTGATCATAAAATATCATCTAATATCAACAGTAGCAACTCAGCTGCAGTAGCTGAGCAAAACTTTTCAAATAAACATAACGTTGCCAAAAAACAAAAGAAAGCAAAACAATGTTACCTCCATTGTGGTTGTTTGTCGTTCCTCTTTACTCTTCAAGCTGTTGCTGTTATGCGTTTATGAAACTGTAACACACATCATTTGAACGATTGACTTCAACAACACGCAAGACACTGTTTTTGGTCACCCGGGATACGCGTCCTCGTTGCCTGGCAACCGCTCCTAGCTGAGCAGCACTTTTAGGTTCAACTGCTGTGCTTCACAAAAGGAAAGGACATTTTCTTTTCGGCTTAGTCCCTTTATTAATCTGGGGTCGCCACACCGGAATGAACTGCTAACTTATCCAGCATATGTTTTACGCAGCGGATGCCCTTCCAGCTGCAACCCATCACTGGGAAACATCCATACACACGCATTCACACACATACACTACAGACAATTCACCTATAGCGCATGTCTTTGGACATGTGAGGGAAACCGGAGCACCCGGAGGAAACCCACGCGAACACGGGCAGAACTCCGCACAGAAATGCCAACTGACCCAGCCGAGGCTCAAACCAGCTTTAAATATACTGCAAAATATTATACAGCAAATGTTTTAGACGGAGAAGACAACACGATAAGCTTACAACTCGTAATATACATGGAAATGTTCAGTGCATGAATCCTGCTTTGTTTATGTGTTGTTCTTTACACTAGGTGGCAGCTTTACACAGTCTTGTAATATAGAGCAGTGAAAATGAGGTGTTTATGAACTGCCAGTGAGTTATCACTTATTTCGTTTAAACAGATGTATAATACAAGGTGAGTTCAATAAAAAAAACATGTTTTATGACCAACTGCCCTGCAAAGCTGAAAACTTTTCATTAATAATTACCACAAGGACTGCGTCATTCTGAGAACATCATAGCTGACATCATCACAGTGAATCATCAACAACATCTGACGGAATATAAATCACCTTATAATAACTTTTGGTGATTTTTAAAGGATGATTGAACAGGAATGTGGGTTTTATTAAAGATATGTAACTGTAAGGTAAAGATGGACACCGTTCTGGGGAATTATGGTCATTAATCATCACACTTGATGAGATATCATGGAGTATGTCATGTTAATAGTTAGAAATTTGACATTTGCTCATTATTGGTTGTACAGTAGGCTACAGTGGGAATAGGTACAGTCTAGGGGTTTGTTATGAACTGCTTTCACATGATTTCTAACTGCTCTTTTCTTGACATTTATGGTTATTAGCTGATTTTCACCAAGCCTGCTGACTTGAAAACCAGCTTAAAGTAACAAACCATCTAGCCTACTGGGATTGTGTATTGATAATTGTATGACAGAATTGTACATTTTAGGACTAAAAGACAATTTAAGATTCCTATAATTAAAATTTAAGTTTTTAAAATAAGCATATATGAATAAAAATATTATGTAACAAAGTATATTATAACAATTTTATGTATTTACTTAGTAAGTTAGTCGGTAAGATATTTGGTTGATTTAATTTTGGTATCATTACACTGAATATTAAATAATATTTCCATTTATTATTATTATTATCATTATTATACATGTATTTATTTAGGGCTATGTATGTGCTCTATGTGGTTAATTTAACTAAAGTACCAATGTTATTAATTTTACCAATGTTTTTATTCATTCATCATTATATATTACATGTTTGGCTGTTCTATAACCTTTTTATTTATTTATTATAATTATCAATTTGTAAATTAGCACTAAAGAATGTTGTTTTCAAGATTTATAGTGATTTAACTATGTTCAGAAAGTCATTATCACATCTAAGTTATATCAAAAAATGTTGAGAAATATTTGCATTGTTGAATGTTCACTTCACCTCAACAGTGACATGTATAGTGTTTGGTTATTCCTCTGCAGCTTTCAGTTAATGACGTGTTCAGGCCAATTTTCAATCCTGGGACAAATCCTCTATACGAGTCATCATAAATCTGCAGCATATGGACTCAGAAAAGCAACATGGCGATTATATAATATGGCAACGTTATATTAATCATTTTATAATTACACTTCACTGTGCCTGGCTCCACTGAATTACGTCAGACGTCGCAGTGAGAGATGTGGGAGTTCCTACAGACCTGTTGAGTCACTTGCATTGTTGTTTTGTACAAATGCTTCAATGTATTGTGGAATAGCTGAATCAGTGTCCTAATATGGAAGATATAAACTGAATTCACCTAGCTTTTTTGACATGAAAGTAACACAATATTATTATTATTATTATTAATAATAATAATTTTATTAATATTAATACTACTGCTAATAATAATATTAATAGTACTACTTACTTACTCCCAGGGCCATTTATATCGAAGTTGATATTTAGCCAGACCAGCCCAATGCTCAACCCCCAATCTGGAGGACCAGGACATACACACAAACACTACGGACAATTTAGCTTACCCAATTCACCTACAGCACATGTCTTTGGAGCACCCGGAGGAAACCCACGCGAACACGGGGAGAACATGCAAACTTCACACAGAAATGCCAACTGGGGCTCGAACTAGCGACCTTCTTGCTGTGAGGCAACAGTGCTACCCTCTGCACCACCGTGTCACCCCAATACTACTGCTGCTGCTACTACTACTACTACTACTACTACAACTAATAATAATAATAATAATAATAATAATAATAATAATAATAATAATAAATTTTCATTCAAATAGTATTAATTTTGCTTTTTGATTTATTCTATTGTATTTGGGTGTGTGTGATGTGTACATAAAGTAGCCTATATATATTTACAGTGCAGTCCCTATTTAGTAATAATATGAATATGAATAGTGACATATACAATTTTTTTTCATTCGAGTCTAAATACAGTAGATATGAATAATTACATAATTTTATGCAACCGTAATGACGTCTTTAAAACAATAGCTTGAGAAATAAGAACAGAATATGTAACTGTGACTATTACTGGGTGTTTTAGCTGTTCCCTGTTCTGGATCTCCCATTTGTTATGTTGGTGTTTTCTTGAAGTAATTTTGAGTCACTGACAGCAATAAGTGACACACTGTCATCCCTGCATGCGTCGCCACCTGAGGCGCAAATAATATTCATATCCACAACTTCTGATTGGCTGCCTTCCCTACTGTTTATAAAAAAAAAGCATCCAGTCGCCAAAATTGTAGCCTATATATGAGTAGATTATATAATTATGATGATAGAATATCCTGATGGCTGAGGCAGTATATTTTTGATCTAATCTGAACGCGACAGATGCGCGTTAAATCCCTGATGGAGAAAAACTCACCAAAGCAGGATGACAAAACAAACACCAGCGGCAAAAGTTTGCACATCAAATCGTTTTTGAGCTGACCTACTTCAAATATCCGATTTGTTTCGATTTGATTTATTGCAAATCTCCCTTAGTGTCTTTTTGGGGGGGTGTTGTGTATGCGTTTTCCCGAGGCTCAAGCGCGCGTTTGTCCACCTGCAGCTCCAGCGCGTTTGGCCAGCTGATGTGTTTTCAGACACTTCATCGAGCAGAGAAAAACTTGTAGATCTGTTATCGGTTCACACTCGAGCTGTCACGGACTTAATACCAACAACAAACTAAAAGAGGGGCGATAAGGGTGAGTTATTGGACCTTGTCGCTGGAAGTGTAGCATCTGGACAGCAGCAGCAGCAGCAGCAGCAGGGGCAGCGGTCATGGGCAACAGCGTGACCGGGATCAGAGCCCTGCACAGGGGACAGCAAAACAGATTTCAGAGACTTCCAAACTCACACAAAGGTCAGGATTCTATTCTATTCTCATATGCTAAACAAATGGAACTTAACATATAAAATTAACAATATTGGGAATATGTCATCTGGGAGCTAATTAAGTTGATGAACTCAGCTGGAATTGAACATTCCCGGAACTTCGGCTAACGTCATGACAACGTATCCCTTTAAGTAAAAAGAAGGTTATAACTTTGTACAAAGTTATTATAATGTTCACAAAACGTTAGCACAAAAACATTATTTTTACGTCTTAGTTGACTTTTTAATGCCATAGTTTATGTCATGTTCTTTTAAAAATGTAAATTATTTTTAAAACAAAACGTTTACATGATAATATAAGTAATGATAGCCTAAAATGTAGCATTGCTAACAATGTTAGCAACTTGTTACTTAAATTTAAAAATGTTTAGAAAAATTAAGTTTTTTATGGTCAGAGAATATTCTAACTTTATGAAGGGGAATTAGTAAAAGCAGTTTTTGTAACGTGGCGACACGGTGGCTCAGTGGTTAGCACTGATGACTCACAGCAAGGTTGCTGGTTCGAGTCCCGGCTGGGTCAGTTGGCATTTCTGTGTGGAGTTTGCATGTTCTCCCCATGTTGGCGTGGGTTTTCTCCGGGTGCTTCGGTTTCCCCCAAAGAATTGACCGTAGTGTATGTGTGTGAATGAGAGTGTATAGATGTTTCCCAGTACTGGGTTGCAGCTGGAAGGGTATCCGCTGTGTAAAACATGCTGGATAAGTTGGAGGTTCATTCAGCTGTGGCGACCCCCGATGAATAAAGGGACTAAGCCGAAGGAAAACTAATGAATGTTTTTGTAACCTGAGAGGTCAGCTATTACCATGCTACAAATAAAAAAGCATCTTGATGATACCAGGTGGTCCAAGATATAAATTAACAACTACCCTACTCAGCTAAATAAAATAGGCCTGTTATAAAAACGTTAGTTCTGCTTGCTCTTTCAAAATGTCCAGATTACAAAAATAACAAAAAAATAAAATAAAAAGAAACATTACACTTACTGTAAAACGCTATTTAACATTCTTAAATAATAAGGTCTAGTAAGACTTTTTAAAGAAGT
>CAIGQW010053480.1:1463388-1473388 GCA_903798125.1 Danio choprae
GTGTGTGTGTGTGTGTGTGTGTGTGTGTGTGTGTGTGTGTGTGAATGCGAGAGTGTGTGTTTTTTTTTTGTAGTGCTGGGTTGCAGCTGGAAGGGCATCCGATGCATAAAACATATGCTGGAATAGTTGGTGGTTCATTCCACTGTGGTGACCCCTGATAAATAAATGACGAAGAAAAATGAATGAATACATTCTATTTAGTGAACCTGGAAAGCATTGCATACTAAAAGTGTATCATAGCCATATATTGGTATATCACACATCTTACAATTTTACATTATAAGTGTTATTTTGTAAATAATATTTACAAAACTTGAGATGGTGTTTTTTTAAGCACTTAAAACTTGGAATTGCAAGAAATATTCACATTTCTGAAAAAAAGATCAGAACTGTGAGGTTTCTGGGGGAAAAAGGTCAGAACTGAAAGATATAAACTGTATGAGTTGTGAAATCTGAATTGTAAAAAGTAATCTCAGAATTGTGAGAAAAAGGTTGAGTTGTTAAAAAATGATCTTGCAATTTTGAGAAATAAAGTCAAACTTACAAGTAGTAAACAAAAATAAAAAGCTGAAATAGGTTTCCATAATCCTGGACCAGGCCGTATCCTGAGCAGCTGCTGTGGTGGTCTGCTGGAGTGGAAAGCATGAGACTGATTCCTGTAAGACCCCAGTGACAGATGAGTCTTTGCATTGATCCTGAAGGGAAAGCCTGTACACCAGCCGGTGACCTCTCCCACCTGCAGCTTTTCCGCGATGGGCGTCCAGCGTTCTCCAGCCTCCGGCGCCTAGACTGCAGCTCTGCACAAGAAGTTTAGCCAGAGGAGAAATGGTGGTGCCAAACTGAGCCTGGTTTCTCTCGAGGTTTTTTTTTTTCTTTCACTTTCATCAATTGGTGAAGTTTGTTCCTCGCCACTGTCGCCACTGGCTTGCATGGTTCGGGACATGTGGAGCTGCACATCGATGGATTTGCTCTTCAGTGTTTGGACTTTTAGCAGTGAAAATTAAACCACACTGAACTGAACTAAACTGAACTTCAACTCTGAAAACTGGACGGACAGTTTCAATTTACTATAATCTTCTATGTTAAGCTGCTTTGACACAATCTACATTGTAAAAGCGCTATAGAAATAAAGATGAATTTAATTAAATTGAAATACTGAGAAATAAATTCACAATTCTGAATACAAACTTTGAATGTTGTAATGTAATCTCAGAATTGTCAGAATTCAGAATTTACATCTCACAATTCTTCCTTCCTTTTGAACCCTCTGTGAACTGCACGCTCCAAGTCGTTCTGTTAAAGACTAACTCAGCAGGTATTCTTGAATAAGTTCTCATCTAAGAACAAGGTGATTTTCCTCCAAATGAAAACAGCCCTCAGATCTATTGGCAGCTCTGAACTATTAATCAGCAGCCCTGATTGTGGAGACCAAGGCCTTCAATGGGAACATTTAACATTTCCATGAAGCTCTTGTGCTGAAAACAAACACATGTCTAACCTGACTCTGACTGTGTCCAAAACTGCCCTCATCACAGTATGAGCCTCATTATAAGGAAATGATGTTTGCTCAGCCATTACGATGCATTGCCGACACCACAAACTGAGAGTTAACTTTAATTAAAAGGGAAAAAATAAATAAATAAATGAGGGAATTTACTTTAAAGGCAATTTTTGATATACGGCACTATACATGCAATTTTGGTAATATATTTTTGGCGCAGATATTGCATAACAAAAACCTGTGTATAATTCATCACAGACTTAAAAAAAATAAAATATATATATATTTTTTTTAATAAATAATAAAAAAATTGTGCTTTTAAAACGATTAATCACGGTTAATCACATCTAGAATAAAAGCTTGTATTTGCAACTTACATATGTGTACATATTTATTTAGCATATACAGTACATATAAATTAAAACGTATATATTTGAGAAAAAAATATTTAAAAATATATATATTTATATCTATCTGCGATATGGTTGTTTATCGGCACTGGTGGGAGGCGTGTGTTGGCATGAGGCTGCAGGCCGAGTGCCTTAGTGCCCCACCAGTGACGATATACACCCATATCACACTGCTTCAAGTGTGATATTGCATTTATACAACAATTCCACGGCATAATCGTGTATGTATATAAAAAAGAAAATCAAACACGGAGACTCTTAAAAACCCTTTTTTAAGAGGAACTACTTTCTTTCGCCGTTCATTCACATCTGCAGCTGATGGTCAGAACAGCAGAAACTGTTGCCAGTTCACAAACATCCCTTTAGAGCTAGTATTTGCATGATTCTCTAGCATAAAATCATGACAAAACAGTTAATTTTGCTCACATTTTAAGATTATAATGCTGAACGGGGGATTATAATGCTGAACGGACAATATAAGAGATTTCCCAGTATTTCTCTGGTGCAATTGGGAGATCACAATAATTAACCTCGAAAAAACACAACAAAATTCAAAAGAGAGAGATTGACTTGAATGTCACTTACCTGTTCTGTAATGATTAGTTCAGTTGTAGTTTGAAACGTATGCTGAAAATTTTTTAGTTTTTCTCCCCTAAGGATTTATTATGCAGTCTCTGTTGCCATCTTGTGGCGAAACGTCAACCGTCTTTGCCGCCAACGCGCTAAATCTACGAAATTATGAATATTTAAAATAGGCACTATTCTTATAAATAAACTGCATAGTTGTAATCTAAACAACTACATTCTCACCTAAAAAAAAATGTTGTCCAACAGCTGCAATATTTGTCAAACTGTTAGTCCTCTGCTTGCCACTCGTGTGGGCGGAGTAATACACAAGGGTGAAGAGGCTGTATGAGTGCTGATATATTTCACGGCTATCAGCCAATCAGATTCGAGAACCAGACAGAACTGTTGTATAAATATATATATATTTATAGGTTTATATATATATATATATATAGGTTTAGTATTTGTAATATTTTATATATTTTTATTTATATACATACACTATTTATGCACAGTGAGCACACACATTATGCAAATACAAACTTTTATTTTGGAATGTGAATAACCATTTGACAGCACTATTAAAAATCAACAATAATATCAGTAATATCATGGTCAGGCTTGGTAATACCACATCAAGAAAAGGCAGTCTGTGTGCCTGCTGTAACACTGAAAGTGCACCATGTGCAGCAGTCACACCTGGGGTTTATTGTATATTTCTGTCCTTACATCGATTACGTAACACAGTTCATCCTCCATTACTCTTGCCCTTACCTCACAGAAACCCAGAAAGAAGAATAGGCCTGAGTTGCACAGCTAGTGATGATATAAAAGCTCAAGTCATTGAGGTGCCCTGAAAGAAAAAGTGTTTGAAAAGAGCCTCTGAACAGAAGTCATCTGAATGCTTTTTAACGAATGTTACATAAACAGTCAGGAAGAATATCTTGTGACTGTGACTTTATTGAAGTGCATCATGTCTGTGTCAGTCTATAGTTTATTGTGTTTACATGGTGTACGTATTGATACACTGAGCCGTATTCATCAAACAAGAGCACAGCAAATGTCTGTGTAAATCGCTCACAAATCCATTTGCGCGTAAATCAGTTCAATAGGATGCAGATATTTGCTGATTCAAAACTTATTTGAAGTAAAAGTATTATTTTATTATTTCATTTGTATTTTATTCATGATTAAGATCAGTATTGCATGAGTAGCAGTGTAATATGGCTGTAAATATTCAGCATATTGTAGAGAATTGTAATGTCTTGGTGATGACAATAAAAAAAGGATTTTAATCACTGGCGTCTTTATTCAAGATTCTAATGCTGAATGACATAAAATAATGTCAATATATTAACCAATTCTGTCTTTATTACTGTAATTCATTTATTCATTCATTTCCCCCTTTATTCATCAGAGGTCACCACAGCGGAATGAACCATCAACTATTCCAGCATATGTTTTATACAGCAGATGCCCTTTCAGCTGCAACCCAGTACTGGGAAACATCCATACACATCATTCACACACATACACTATGGCCAATTTAGTTTATTAAATTAACCTATAGCGCATGTCTTTGGACTGTGGGGGAAACTGGAGCACCCGGAGGAAACCCACGCCAACACGGGGAGAACATGCAAACTCCACACAGACACGCCAACTGACCCAGTCGGAACTCAAACCAGTGACCTTCTTGCTGTGAGGCGACAGTGCTAACCACTGAGCCAATGTGTTGCCCCTATTACTGTAATACTTGCGGAAATTCAGATTCCACCAGAAGTGTCCGTGGTAAGGATGCTCTCAAAAGTGTATTTGGGTCTCTAAGTTACCATCGACTTAGTTTTATGCAAATGTATATGTAAATATCGCATTAAAACGCTGAATGGAAATACCAAGATATGCATAAATGTTAAATACTCATTAAAAAATGTATGGGCACAACTGAGTAGGATAAATTGGTTTTAAATTTCACATTAACTAAAATGGAAACATTTACCAAATAAATTCCAGCATGCAAATGAAAAGAAGTCATGTGATTACAAAAATGGGCACGATGGGACAGCATTAATGGTTGCTTTGGTCATTATAAAATCACCTCAGCCAAAGTCTGTCATCACAGTGGTTCAATATTATGACCTCTTAGAATTATATTGCACCTCCAAAAGCCACTGCATGTTCAATGTGTTTCGTCTTCCACTTAAGTAATTTATTATACAAGAAAACAAAACTCAGTGGCTTCTCCTACTGCACCAAATTTCATTATGTTTGATATTTAGCACCAGTTTATCAGGAAGTGGCGATTTTGTTGTCTTTGACTCAATGGAGTGAAACAGTGCTTTATTCCCCAATATTTTATACATTCCAGTTTTGCGCATACTATAAGTCTAAACTGCATCTTTGGATGAAAACACAGCTAGTGACGAACGGCACTCTGAAAGTCAGATATCTACAGTGGCCAAAAGAGCTCAAACGTGCTGCAAGTTACAAAAACACATGCAAATAGAAAAACACTTACAAACTAAGAAAACATCTGATGAAGAAGATTTCTCGATTTGTTAGTATTTGTCTGTTTGCATGGGTTTTCTCTGCAGTGTTTTTGAGTTCTCTCGGTCACCGTAGATCTCAGAACGTTTAATATTAACTATTAAACTATATAAACTATATACAATATAAACATTATTATTATAACTATTATAAATACATGATGTGACAATGATAGCTCTCAGTGAGGAATCACAATCACAGAAGACTCTTTGATTTTGTGGTCAGAATAGCTGTGTTGTGGAGCTGATCTTATATGTATGTATGTACAGTATGTACAGCATGTATAAGTAATAGGTGTGGCTGCACAGGGCTGTATTTGCTGAGCTCATGACAACCAAAGTGTGAATCACACAAAGCGTTTTGTTCTTTGACCGATGATTGATTGATTGATTCTTTTGGATCTTTCAAGATGAAAAGTACTGGACTGTATATAATTTACATATACAGCGCATAACATGCCGAAACAAATACACACACATTGGAAGTGCCTCTTAGTGTTTGCGCTGTTTTTATTATGGGTGTGGTGTGATCCTGGCTCTATTAAGTTGTCAGTTAAACGTTTCTTAGATTGCGTAAAAAGCAAAACAACCTGTTCATGTGACACGCCGGTTAGAGATGATCCTACTTAGTACTTTCCCATAATAAAACAGAACTGTAACATCTGCTGCTCTTGGAAGCAGTACAGTATTCCTCTATTTACTTTCGTTTTGTCAACAGTGAAGCCTAGTCGGTTTTGTTTGTATACTTTTTTCACAATGCATATCATTTTAAAGCAAACTGCCTGAGATAAAGTCTACAGTTACTGTTTATATAGAAAGAAAGAAAGAAAGAAAGAAAGAAAGAAAGAAAGAAAGAAAGGTGTACTTACCATTTACTCATCCTGAAGTGGTTCCAAACCTTTAACGTTTTGTTTTTTTTTGTTCGTTTCTTTTGTTAAAATTGATGTCCAGGGTATAAGAACGATCTTTAAAATGATCTTCTTTTATGTGCATCAGCAGAAAGAAACTCTGGATGCGAGCAATTAATGGCCAACATTTTATTTTAGTATGAACTACCACAGGAAATATAACTAAAACAATAATGAAAGTGATATAAAAATGCAATGCACAACTGTGTAAAAAAACATGAAATTAGTTGGAATCACTTTCAAAGCAAACCCTTTTTTCCAGCCGTTGAACAATAAAAAACATTGACAGCCAATCAAACCTGAATTTAAAATCTTGAGCCTTTAACGTGACAGACAACAATTGATTGCTTATACTTGTCACGATCACCAGCGATCTAACCTTCATAGATCGCTGGAGAACATTTACATTTACACGGACTACAATCCTGTCTCAATATGAACTACAAGTCCTGTCATGCAACACACACACACACACACCTGCTCCAAGACTCCATTGATTACACTCACACAGCTGATGCTGCTCAAGTACTGATTACACACACATATATACGGCTCACTTTGAGACACTCATTGCTGAGTCTTGTTTGTCTGTCAAGTTAACATTATGGTGTGTTTTCCTTGCCTTGTTTGTTGTCTGACGCTTGCCTGACCATTCGCCTGTTATTTGACCACGACTCTGGATTCACTGTTTACATCCGTTTGCTCCTGATTGTGATCATTGCCTGCCTGACCATTCTCTTCATAATAAATCCTGCATTTGGATCTGCACTCCATTGTCAGCATCTCCCTTGTGACAATAATAAAACGAAACAACAATATTGTGCATTAGTGTGAATGCTAATTAAATTTTTGTAATAATTCTTTGGTGTAAACATGATGTAAAAGCACAATTATTCACAATTACTCCCTTAAATACCTTTTTTTATAGTTACTTTCATTCATTCATTCATTTTCCTTTGGCTTAGTCCTTATTTATCAGGGGTCACCACAGCGGAATGAATCGGCAACCATTCCAGCATATGTTTTACGCAGCAGATGCCTTTCCAGCTGCAACCCAGTACTGGGAAACACCCATACACTCTCGTATTCACACACACTCATACTCTACAGCCAATTTAGTTCATTCAATTCACCTATGTCCTTGAACTGTGAGGGAAACCGGAGCACCCGGAGGAAACCCTACACGAACACACGGAGAACATGCAAACTCCGAACAGAAATTCCAACTGGCCCAGCCTGGACTCGAACCAGCGACCTTCTTGCTGTGAGGCGACAGTGCTAACCACTGAGCCACCGTGCCGGCCTTATAGTTACTTTTTAAATATATATATTTATTCATGGAACCTCTGATGTCAGTAAAGAATCATATTTTTCAGAGAATGCAAGAGGAACATTCACTTATTTAGTTTTTTCTAAACAATTAAGCAACATTTTAATTACATACTTATTAGAGGTTTTAGTACATAAGTAGTTGAAAAGGAAAATGATCTCAGCAGTCCATCCATGTCATATATTATTTATGTGAGTGCTGTTATAAAACCGACAAGCACAATAAAAGACTAGACACTGGAGAAACTGAAAATGTAGATTAGGATGAAAGAACAAGAAAAGGACAGAGAAAAAGACACAGAGACAGAGACAAAAGGCAGTTTTGATCCAAACAGACTAAAAATGAAGACAAAATGGCTGAATTCATTCAGTTATTTGTCTAAGTTTGCAGCTTTAGGCCTAAAACATACAATGCAAGTACAAGTGTAAATGCTTCTGGTTTTACAAGCTCTATTTAACATGTTGATTTCTGAAAGGTGTCTGAATGCAATGCAAATGTGTTAGCATTGCTACAAAAGACAGTAAAACAGGCATTTCTAGGGATTCTCAGCTTTTTTCAACTCAGTGACACAACATTTTAAGAATGATGGAATTGCTAAAAACTTACATGTTAAACTGTCAAATATGTGCAGAGTTATTGATTTACCATGATACTTTGACAAAGCATTAACTCCATACAATTGCAAAATAAGATTTTTTTCTACACATTAAATTATAGCAGTGTTTTTTGTTTGCTTTATATTATTATTATTATTATTATTATTATTATTATTATTATTATTATTATTATTATTACTATTATTATGCTGCAGCTGGAAGGGCATCCGCTGTGTAAAACATATGCTGGATAAGTTGGCAGTTCATTCCACTGTGGCGACCCCAGATTAATAAAGGGACTAAGTCGAAAAGAAAATGAATGAATGAATGAATGAATATTATTATTATTATTATTATTGAGTCCTTGTAACACAATTAAGTGTTTGTAGAAAAAAATCTGGTGCATATGGAGAGGAAAAATGTGTCTCCTAAAGGTTGTTTGTCAAGCCCACTTACTGAATGATTGATTGATTAAACTAATTTAATTATTGAACAATTGACTGAACAACGGATTGAGCGAAAGACTGATTGAACGAATGATTAATTGAACCAACGTTTGATTGAATGATTGAACAAATAATCGATTGAACAAACAAACAAACAAATGATGGATTGATTGAGTCATTGAACAATTGATTCATTGAACGATTGATTGAACTATTAATTGAACAACTGATTGGATGATTGATTGATTGAATGGTTGGTTGGTAATTAGACGTTTGGTTGCTTGGTTGGTTAATTGGTTGATTGATTTATTGGTTGATTAAACTATTGATTAATTGATTGAACGCTTTAGTAAATTATTTATTTAACGACTGATGGAACAATTGATTAAATGATTGATTGAATGGTTGATTGTTTGACTGATTGATTAAACTATTGATTGATTGATTGATTGAACGCTTTATTAAATTATTATTATTTTAACGGCTGATTGAATGATTCATTGATCGATTGAACGATTGATCAGTTGATTGATTGATTGATTGATTGATTGATTGATTGATTGATTGATTTAAAAACAACATTTGAGTTAAACATGAACAAAGGTTTTCAGTATGCACTGTGAAGTTTCGCTAGTAAATTTTAAGTTGGAAGATAACTCTAGACTTCTAGCTCCTTTAGTCAAAAGAGAAAACTCTTTACTTTAAAAATATCCTCACGAGTATCTAACACTTTGATCAATTCAACCAAAAGCACAACAGTTTGGTTATAATAAATGAGCCTTGCTCTCTGCTGGCAAACATACGTCCATATACTGTAGAGCTCTTCTTTACAAATAGACAAAGTTAAGTTTTTGGCTTGTGAAAGCGCTTGTTCCAGTCAGGAGGGGTCAGAGCAGTGCCGGTTTTAAGTGCTCTTTAATCATATTGTCAGGTTCCTCAGTTGAGCCAGTTCCCAATGTTACTCATAGCCATGGCTTCACAAATATAAACCCATGCATCATCCGTCTGGACCCAGACTCAAAGGAATGAACAAAGATCGCTTTGTCTCTGTATGGATAATTATAGATTTCAAAACACAAAGTTTGTAGAAGGTCCAGCAAAACTGGGGATCAAGATGTTTCACCTTTAGCTTAGCATTTGTTGTGTTCAGCTGTGCGCTAATGCCTTGTCCTCGAACATAAAGCTTAAGATAAGCATTACAATAGCTTTTTTTACTCTTAGATGTCTAGCCGTTGTTTTTTAAAAGGCTTATTCTATTTATGGTGTATGGGTTTTGTGTGTGTGCATTATTTTTGTGATTTTAGGAGTAATGTAAAGCAGGTGTATTTCTGTAAAAACGATGCAACATACTTATTCCCACCTCTTATTTTGTTTAATATATTAAATGATTAAAAACAATACTTGCAGAAAAATGGGTAAAACCCTGTGGTTTGAGGGAATGTGCCAACATATATTGGTAGCAATCCTAATTAGTTCATATTTTGGGTCACACTGTGGCAAAAAAAAAGTGATTTATAAGCAATAAACCAATGAACGATTGATTGAACCAAGGAATGATTGAATGAACGAACAAACAAACGGTGGATTGATTGATTGATTCTTTGAATGATTGATTAAACTATTAATTGAACAACTGATTGAACGATTGATTGGTTGATTGAACAGTTGGTTGTTTGATTAAAAGGTTGGTTGGTTG
>CAIGQW010053480.1:1475150-1486151 GCA_903798125.1 Danio choprae
TTGATTTTGAAGTTTAATGTTAGTAAATCACAATTAAGTTGTTATTTTGTAACAAATATTAACAACAATAATGTAATGTTAATCTAAGGTTGCAAAAATGGTAAAGCTCAAATGAATTAAAAAATAAATTGGTTCATATTTAGTTGGATCAAATTTTTTAAATCATCGATGCATTTCCGCTATTTGATTTTGAAGTCTGATTTATATTCCGCGTCAAGTGCACGCATATGGTCGCATAGCCCTCGCCGTGGCTGACGCCGATGCTGATGTGCAAAAAAATTTACTTACATGTCACAACGACACGTATTGCAAGCTCTGTGATTGGTCAGCTTGGTAGCGGTGACGAGTGTGGGTGGTGCTGAGAGCCTCGAACCCAATGGAGCGAGTGTTTAGAAGTGTCGAGTCCCATAAAGGAGCTCTAGATGAAACTGTTGTTTTGTGTTTACGATTAAAATTGTTGCACGTCCACCGGTTCCCATCTCTGAATGAGCAAGTTTGAGCTACTTGTAGTGTTCAGAAAAAAACAAAACACCCTCGACACAAGAAACTCGACACAGAGGAACATAAAAAACTACTGCTAGCTAGCGTTTCGGAACTGTTATTGCAGAGCAACACAAACAGCACGCAGAAGTATAAATGCACAGCTATGCGCAGGGCAGGCGATGCAGACGTATAAATCAGCCTTTAACATTAAAAAATTTACATTTTTAGAAAATTAGTTTACCAACCAATCAATCATTTCTGACATTTATACCTTCATTTATACCTTCATTATTTCTTAAAAAAAAGTCTCAAGCTCTATTTAGTTCCCCATTCACATAAAACACTCAAAATCAAATGTTATGTTGATGCTCAACAGTGCAGCATTGTTTGTTGTGTAGGTGGTTCTTGGCGACAGTGACACTATTTGTTGTGTCTATATGTTGCAGCACAGAAAACCTGCTGCAGATTTGGAGCCTTTGGAAACTGTGGGCCGTTTTTCAGAGAGCCAGTACTGTCAGTATTTCTCCACCTCCACAGTCCTAGGCTGCAGTGTGTGGGCCCTGCATGTGTGTGTGTGTGTGTGTGTGTGTGTGTGTGTGTGTGTGTGTGTGTGTGTGTGTGTGTGTGTGTGTGTGACCTATAGATGCCATGTTGACGGTACTGATGCTGATAAAAATACAAGCGTTTGGGCTGTGAGCTCAGGTCCTGCAGTCTTACACAATCAGAGCACTGGCCCCGGTTGGACTGTGATATTCTCATATAAAGAGATTTTATAGCCGGAGGCATTTTAAATGGTGCTTTTGCATGCAGTGTTCTTCAGGATAAAACTACATAAAAGAGGAGCTGGCGTTACACAACCAACTCCCAATGAGCCACCGGTGGATCTAATCTGCCTTCTAAGTAACTTTAATATCTAAATTTAACACAAAGCACAAGCGCACATGAATGCTGTGCTTAAATCTACTGAGATACCTATGGAAACCATGCATTCTTTTAAGCATCTTTAACTCTATTTGGAAAAGTCGTTTAATACCTAAGAGATTTATAAAGTTAGACTTTGCAAGCACAATAAAAGTCATAAGAATGAGAATAAATGTATTTATAACAAAAAATAAAATAATGCTTATTAAAAATGTTGCAATTATTTCTTTAAGATTATGTTGATGCTTATTAGTTTTTCTCGATTGCTAAAACACAATTTCTGAATCCTTGCTCCATTTTCTCATACCATTAAACACAAAACCTCATCTTCAAGCACTATTAACAAAACCTCTGACTTCTCTTGCAAAATGATACTTTTACCTGTGTTCAAAATCAAGCACTGCTCTCAATTAGTAAACCAAGTGATCAAAATGACATACACTATCAAGCAGTCAGTAAACCATACAACACAAAACAGAAAACACATTGTTCAAAACATGTAGTTCTCAGGGAGATGTACATTTTTAATTTCAATGTTCAGGGCAATACAATTTGTTCATTGTACAGCATACAGCCTACAATGCACTGTACAGTATACAATACTAAAAGGGGACAATAATCAAAGGTGGAAACGTGATCAATTTGCTTCTTGTCTTTGGGCTGAGTCAGGCCAGAACACTTCGTCGACATCACACGCAATGCAATATTGTCTCTCCTGAAGCAACGGGGGAAGAAGCCTCTTGTGTGCCGTATCCAGCCCTGACATGATTCCTCACCCATATCACCACATGCTAAATCCATGACTTGTAGCAGATTTACTCTGGTGTAGGGTTGTCTATCATACACTTTCCATAAAACTACTCAATCAGATTAAGGAAATGCGAGAATGGAGGGTGGTACAAGTTCATAAACTGCTCATGTCCTCTCACATCCACCATGCTTAGACACTCTCCTTCCCACCTTCAACAACCTGTTTGCTTATATCTGTTGTGTCACATCATTTGAAAAACGTGACATAAATTTTGAGTCGTTGTGT
Source organism: Danio choprae (assembly GCA_903798125.1). Taxonomy (NCBI): domain Eukaryota; kingdom Metazoa; phylum Chordata; class Actinopteri; order Cypriniformes; family Danionidae; genus Danio; species Danio choprae. The sequence continues at coordinate 1,477,591 of CAIGQW010053480.1, forward strand.
TTAATCAATGACATCTTTTCTCTATTTGTATTTGATTGTTGCTACTTGTGTCTACCAGCATGGATGACATGTGCATTAGAGTGCAGAATGTGTTTTGAGAATGAGAATGTGTTGAGAGTTTTGCTGAAAAGTCTAAGTAAGATCTGCACATTGTGTTTTACCATGTGAAATGGTTCAAGGTATTGACAACAGACTGCACAATTAGCTAAATGAGGTCAGGCAACTGAGAACTTAGCTCAGCCAATGGGTATTAGTGTTTTAGCAATTGAGAAAAACTGTAACTACAACAAAACTGATTAAAGAAATGTTACAATTACACACACAGACACACATACACACACACACACAGACACACACACACACACACACACACACACACACACACACACACACACACACACACACACACACACACATTAGGTATTCATGTTTTAAGGTTCCCACAGACCTAATGATTTTTATACTGTACAGACAAGTGAAAGCAGTGAAAGCATTCTGCAGTTTTACATTTTCGAGCTGCTTTCACAGGAGCAAATGTCCTCACAGGGTCAATACTGGTACTGATCATAATGCAATAATCCCTAAACATTCAGCATATTTGTTTAATTCATAAATTATTCAATTCAGTTCAATTCAAGTTTATTTATATAGCGCTTTTTACAATGTAGATTGTGTCAAAGCAGCTTAACATGTTCTAGTAAAGTCCAGATTTCAGAGTTTAGTTCAGTTTAGTTCAGTTCAGTGTGGTTTAAGTATGATTTAAGTATGAAAAAAATTATGTATTTTATTAATGGACTGTTTATAAGGACTATTAATAACTATAATTCTCCAAATGGAAAAGGGTTGGTTGGTTTGTTGGTTTAATGAATCATATCATACTATATCTGTTGTGTTTATAATGGAGCAGTGGTGGAGTGCGTCTCTCACAGATATTTTTATGGTTTCAAGGTGAGCTCCCTGTGCAAACAGGTGGTCATGTTGGTTACATTGAAGCCAACTTTAGGTGCTGTGTATTATCATTGTGCCTGCTGCAGTCATGGCACGACAGCAAAATTCCTTGATTATTACGCTGGAATGAGAGTTTCTAGCCATATCAGCCTAGAAAATAGCAACTTTTCATTTTCCATCTTAGCACACAATGTAACTACAAGCTCTAAATAGAAAAGCTTAAATTAAATCAACTTTTTAAAATATTTTTTTTTTATTTTGGAGCAAGATGCTAACGGTCTAATCTGATTCAATGATCTATGCTATGCTAAGCTAAGCTAAAAGTGCTCCTGCCTGAGACCCAGAGAAATGAAACTGTTTAACTCTAGATGACTTGTAAAATGAGCCTATTATCAAAAAAAAAAGAGAAGTGATCCTATAAGTCTACACACACAAGGGAACTTCTTTCTTTCTTTTCTTTTCTTTTTTTTGGAGCAGAGTGGTTAGAAGTGGACCCTGAAAGTCAAAGCGGCTTTTTGTCTCTCGCGCGTACCTCTGACAGATGGCAAGCGGGATAAAAACTCTGCAAATAAAAGTGTAATCCCGTCCTCACATGGGTCGACGCTTGCTCACCAGATTATCCTATCAGAGAGAGAGGGAGGCAGAGAAAACGTGGACAGGGAAAGCATAGTGTAAATGATAAAGGTGAGGTAAGTGTTCATTTCCTCAAGGGAACTGAAAATGAAGTAAGAGTTAAGAGTTTAAAAAGCATGTCTTGACAAATGGCTTTCAAATTATTAAAATAAATCAACAAATATTTCATTAACTATGAGTCTTAGTCTAGACTGAGGTTTCTCTATCTTTAAAAAGGAAGAACAAACATAGTCTAGACATGTATAGAACACACACACACACACACACACACTCACTTACCTTTGGCTTAGTCCCTTATTTATCAGGGGTCAACACAGTGGAATAAACCGCCAACTATTCCAGCATATGTTTTACACAACGGATGCCCTTCCAGCCACAACCCAGCACTGGGAAACATGCATACACTCATAGATTTACACACTCACTCATACACGTAGGCCAATTTAGTTTACCCAATTCACCTATGGAGCATGTCGTTGGACTGGGAGAGGGGGGGGAACCAGAGCACCCGGAGGAACCCACGCGAACATGGGAAGAACATGCAAACTCCACACAAAAATGCCAACTGGAACCAGCGACCTGCTTGCTGTGAGGTAACAGTGCCTTCAGCCATTTCTTAAAAATTACGTTATTAATTTTGCACCTTTTTGGGATAGAACCAGAAAGCATCAATCATTAGCAGGACACAAGGTTCTACATGGTAGACATAAGCCTGAAAAAAATTCCAGTGAAACCCCAGGACATGCCAAGCCGACATCAAAGAACTAGTGGTGATGAAAACCGATCGCAGTGCAGGAGGCAGAATTTGCTTTGTCATTCCTCAAAGGGAAACTGGAACTAGTGCTCTACATATGCAAACTGTAAACAAATAAGTATTTACGTACCATTTTCAAAGTACTTCTCGCTCACCACAGAGGGATTCGCTCATGTAAACATGTCTGATAATCTGATAATCCATATAGATTGCAAATATTTAATAAAAATAAAATCACAGCCAAATTCTTTGTGTTCCCACTTGACCTGCATTGTTTGCTTAGTTTAATCACTTTAGTTTTGTTCTCACAGTCTAATTCGCAACAGAACAGCCAACCTATGGCCAATGGAGATTCTACTTGCTGAATTGAAACTTGCCTGATAGATACTCACAGTGTCCTGGCCTTAAGAGGTGCAGAACTAGTGGTGGTTTTGTATGCAAATCTCCATTGCGTCTTGCATTTAACATTAGCTGCAACTGGCAACTCCTGTAAATTGATGAACAAAGGTGTGACGTGCACTTTTTGGCTCAATAAAGACCACTCTCGCTGCAGGATTCTGGATAGTGTTGGTTGGGAGGGCAGCCAAGAGCATTGCAGTTGTTCAGTCTGGACAAATACAAGCGCTTGGACAAGCAATTGAGCAGCATGTTCCAATAGTAAAGGCCTGATCTTCAGAATCTGCAGGATCTGGCCATTTTGTCAATATAGTATGCAACGAGCATTTCTTGGCCAGGTTAAATTAAAGGTGATGGTCCTTCATCAATATTTGTCAAACATGGTGAGCTTTAAACGGCTATCACCAGATCATCATCAGAGCTGAGTGTCATTAGCATAGCAATGATTGGAAAAGCCATGCTTTTGAATGACAGCTCCAAGTGATGCAAAGTAAATAAAGAAGAGAAGTGGTCCAAGAACTGAGCTCAGAGGCATTCCAGGAGCTGAAGTGTGTGGCTCGATCACTTCATTCCTCCAAAATACCCTGAATGGCCACACTGAGAGGCAAGACCTGAACCACTGGAGTACAGTTCCTGGGATGCCCATTGTCCCGAGGGTTGCCAGGAGAATGTCCACTTTTGAATAAAGATTGTCCATGAGGCTTGGTTGAAAAATACTTTGTGCTTGTTTTTTTTAAATTAATGGAAGATGGTCTGTAATTTTAAGGGGGGGGGGTGTGAAGGGATGTGTTGATGTGTTTAAGTGCAGGTACAACATGAAGGGGAGATTAGCTTGAAGAAGAAGAGATGGAAAGGGGTTAAGTGGATAACTAGTAGCATGATTAGTTTTAGAAAGGATTAGTTTTGACACTTCTGGCTAATGGTTGTTCTAACAATATTTTTAAAAGTTGTTCACCGTTAGAATTGGAATGGCAAGAGTAAGCAGTTAATTGTTAATGTTTTATTATTAATAATAATAATAATAATAATAATAATAATAATAGCAATTATTGTTGTTTATTATTATTGTTTATTATTATTCAGATATATATTTCATAGATAACAATAATAATAGCAATTATTGTTGTGTATTATTATTGTTTATTATTATTATTATTATTATTATTATTATTGATGAATTCAATATAGTAAATATGACATTCAGAAATATATTTCATTAATAATAATAATAATAATAATAATAATAGCAATTGTTGTTTATTTTTGTTGTATTTATTTATAAAACTTAATTATTATTATTATTATTATTTGTTGTTGCTGGTTTTATTGCTATTATTGATCAATTAAACATCGAAAATATCTCATTCAGAAATATATTTTACGCACATTTTCTTGGAGGACAGAGCATCATCATTAGAATATGCCTACAGTGACTACAGTTTAAACAGCAAATAAAATCTCCTTAAATCTTGTACCCGCTGTCTTTAAAGTGGTCCCGCGGCGGTGCTCGGCTAGAGGTCAACACTTTACCCTTCAGGATCTGTCGTGTCCTTCATCGTCTGCAATTAACAGTGCCATCTGCAATCTGATCCTGGAGCTCCTACTGTCAGCTTATCACCTCTCCTGCCTTGTTCGCTTCACTTCCTGCTGCGCCCCAAAAAGTCTTCCAGGCAAAAGCTATTATATCCCGAATTCCCCCCCAAGTAAGAAAGATTTATCCCTGGATAATGAAGTGCAGTGATGAACGTCATGTCTGTGGCTGCTGCAGGTCCTGGTGTTTAATGTAATAAGAAAACGCCCTTAGGTGTGAACTAAAGACCTGGAGAGCAAGACTGAAGAATTTTCTCAGAGTACAAGACAATATGATATCTCACACATTGCAATGTAGAAATGCACAGGCATGTGCAGGTGCTAACAAACTAACAAACCATTAAGGTGCATACATTACAACTTATCCTAACTTATAAGAATACATGTACTCATTATTTCCACCAATGCCGTACTATTTTTGTTAATTAGATTAGGTTTAGGTTAGGCATAGAGTTATTATTAATATATAATTCATAAGTAATAAGTAATTTTTTTTAATCTTAGTCCAATTTTGCCAATTTTATTAGCTTTATTTGATTATTTCTAGATTTATTGTTAAGCTTTTGCTACTTTAAGTTGAGTTTAAATAGTTCGAAATACAGTTAAAGGCAAAATTATTAGCCCTCCTATAAATATTTTATTATTTAGTGATGTTTAACAAAGAAAGGCAATATTCACATTATTTCCTATAATATGTTTTACTTTTGGAGGAAGTATTTTTGTTTAGTTTGGCTGAAATAAAAAGAGGAAAAAATAATTAAAAGCAATTTTTAAGGTTTTTAATATTATTAGCTCCCTTGAGATTTCTTTTTTCGACTGGCTACAGATCAAACCACTGTTTTGCAATAACTTGCTAACAATAACTGTAGAACAAATCAGGTCAACAAAATCCGCAAAAATTTTCGGCAAAAAACTGGTGGCTTTTCTTGCCAGAATTTAACAGTAGCAAGCATAAATAAAATCTGAAAATGTTACGATAAACTACCACATTTCATAAATGTCAAATCAAATAAAATAGTCTTAGACAACAATGTCACAAAATACAGAGTTTTACTGTAACATTGTTACCGTTTTTACCATTAAAATTGCAAACATGCTCAGTTCAAATGTTTTACTACACGTTTAGACTTTGCCGCAGTTGTACAGTTATTTACTGCAAAAACTCCCAGTAAAATTTTGCAAACATTCTTTACAGTTCACTACTAATACGCACTGCATTGTGAGTAACTTCTTAACGTTTACAGTAACTTACTGCTTATTTGGAATTTACGATATTCTACTGTAATCAAAGTGATCAAGTACTTCATCTGTAGTTGAAGACAAACAAAAAATGTATTTAAAATAGGATGATGAATGAAAATGACTTTTGTAGACCAATTAAAATGAATTTAATAACAATGAATATTAAAAATACTGCTGTACATAAACTTGCCACTTGTTTGGAATTTATGAAATTCAATAATAAATATTAAAAATAAAGGTTTTCCAGCTGGAAGGGCATCCGCTGCGACCACTGATAAATAAGGGACTAAGCCGAAGGAAAAAGAATGAATGAATGAAAAATAAAGATTTTGTACTGCTAAAATTTAAATAAATTACAGTAAAAGTACAGCAAAAATGGTCATACTGTAATATTAAAATGTGGTAAGGGGCATTTTACCATAAAAGAAGTTGCGGTAAGGCTATTTTACTGTAAAATGAAATTGTAGTAGGCCCCATGCTTCTGTAAAACACATTTACAGGTAAGTTACTGTAAAGGGGCAACGGTGCTACCGCAAAAATACAATAAAATGTCTAACAATGTACATCTCTATCCTTGGAAAACATACTTGTCTTGTTTTAAAAAACTCTATGAATATGAATGTTTCATTTTCAAAATCTCCTTTCAAAAACTCACCTTTAAACTTTAAATTAACATCAGTCCAGAACTGTGACCGACTCTATACAGAGCAGTGTTTGGCCAGTGTGTATCATGACTGTCAGGCACTTACCATATTTTTAAATATGTAATGGTTTTCTTGTATGCACGGGGTCTTGAGGGAATCTGGGGTTTGTGATAGGATCTGTTGTGGTGTGCAATTTTGAGTGTTGAGCTTCATCCACCGTGGTTTACAGCCAAAGTTCATTGACGGATCGGCCCAAATGTAATCCCGAAACCACAGGGTGTATTAGAGCTAATACTTGTGGCTTCACCTCATTGGACATGCTTTAGCACCAGCTCACAGTCAGAGAGAAGTCAAACGCTCAAATCTGTGAGACTCTGGAGACTTTTAAAGAGAAACAGACTTTGGTTACGTCTTTCAGCTCTTTCGATGCATTAGTCGACAAGATATGCATTAAAGCTTGGGTTTGTGGTAATGCTTGTGGCTATGAAGGTTTGTTCACTGTTTCACTGTCTATTTTTTTAAGAAACTATTTCACCGTGAGGTCCAAAGTTGAGAAATAATGAATGCTTTCATGCAGCAGAGATGACTGATTTATAAAGGCAGGAATGTCTTCCACTTTGTAACAAAGGCATTTCTGTTGATCAACTTTTGAACTTTTCAATCCTCAAAGAAGACAGAAACAACTTATACTGTAGCAATCCTTACAAATGTAAAATAAAAAAATATTGTCATTTATTTAGTGGTTAATGATACTTGGTCAGATTAGCAAGTGTTTTCATTTGTTGTGATTGGAAATAAGACTTAATCGTCCATATTTTATTTAATTAATTAATTGTGATTGAAAAATCAGAGTTAATAGTCCAGATTTTATTTATTTATTTACTTATTTTCATTGGAAATGAAAAAATATTAAATATCATATATGAAAGATATGTCAAAAAACAACAAAAGTTATTGTCTCAGGACAATTTTGAAAAACATTTTTGATCCACTTCAAATATTGACTACTGTAGGTAAACAAACGTCTTAAAACATAACTGCATTTTGTCATTTTTAAGAAGAAAGCTCTAAATGACAACTTTTTTATTTGCTATTATATACAGTATTTTTTTCAATGTTTATTGAAAATGCACCAGGAGCGCAATGAGTCAAATCACATGAAGGAATTAATTAAACATGAATTCAATGTCAATAGGTCAATCAATAAAATTAATTGGGTTTAGGGAAGGAGGAGGGTGGGTCAGTCGATCGGTCAGTCAGACGTTCAGTCAGCCAAACAGTCAGTAAACAGCGGCCTCTGTAGGGTTAACGCGAGAACGACAGGCGCGAATGGCACTCGCAAGAGAAATTTGAGATCTCAAAAAGCGTACACAGTGGCCTCTTGTGGATTCGAGAAAACAAAAATTGCAAAAAACGTACCTCCTGGGATGTATTTCGCGATCTCCAGAAATGTAGTTTTCAGAATGAGCCTGGGTTGCAGAATGTGCTTATGAAGTTTAAGCTCAAAATACCTTATTGATCATTTATAATGCCATGTTGTAAAAGCTCTTTTGTGTGTTTCTTAAAATGCAAATGAGCTGCTGTTATTACTCCCACCCCTCCACTATTTTTAGAAGAGGGTGGAGCCTTTAAATCTTGTGCATTAGTTAAAGCAGTGGTCCCCAACCTTTTTATCACCATGGATCGGTCAACATTTGACAATTATACGGTGGACCGGGGGGTAAGGTTGGGGGAGGGGGGTTGGCGGGGCGGTGGTTTGTAGGTTGCTAGACGACCATCAACCGTTTTCTCAGAGGATGACAAGCTGACAAAACATTGCTGTCACCCTGACACAAGTTTTATTTATGGAGAAAATTACAAAACACTGCAGTGTTTGCATGTGCAAGCTGCACACCTCCATTGGAAATAACAAACTTGCGCGAACTCTAAAAAAGACGCGATATGGGAACGCCCCCTAAAAGGCCGCCGTCATTTGCAATCTCCATGGTGGATTCACGTTATTTGTTGACAAATGGGTTGCGGATCTATTCCTTGGCAGTTTTCGGGTCCTTCACTTGGCCTTTTCCCCTTAGCAAAGAAACTTTTCAAAGACATCTGTTTCTTACTCATTTTGCTGCTTGTGGGTTAAATTTGGGTGCTCAAGTGACCAAGATGTAAGCGAGAGAATATGATCATTTTCCAAAATAAAAGATTTTCCGAAATAAGATCGTTCAGACTCAGATAATAAATAAAATGGAAATAATTAATGATTTCTTGTGAGGCCCCGTACCAATTGATTCACGGACCGGTACCGGTCTGCGGCCCGGTGGTTGAGAACCACTGGGTTAAAGTACTTCAACAATAAACATATTTTC
>CAIGQW010053480.1:1490240-1506106 GCA_903798125.1 Danio choprae
AACCTTACTAACCATGTGACAGACAGTGTGCGCACTTACAGCCTAATGTATACAGTTGAAGAGAAAATTATTAGCCCTCTTGTGAAATATGTGTTCTTTTTCAAATATTTCCCAAGGGGTGTTTGACAGAGCAAGGAATTTTTCACAGTATTTCCAGTAGTAAGTCTTATTTGTTTGAGTTTGGAACAGTTTTTCCATTTTTAAAAGATCAATATTATTAGCCCCCTTAAAAAAAAATCTTTTCTTTTCGATTGGCTGTAGAACAAACCGTTGTTGTCCAATGTTTTGCCTAATTAACCTAACTTGCCTAGTTAACCTAATTAGTTAAAGGTGCTGTATGTAAGTTTTTGACTCTTCTGCATCATAAAAATACCATAATATGTTTGCAGTCATGGAGGCGATCAAAGTATGCCTCAGTGACCGAAATGCGACCTCCGGTGGACAGTAGCAGGCTCCGAAATAAGGCGCAGATTTAGAGTTCCACATGAGGTGGTTATTAATTAGCAAATATAAATATTAAAAACGTAAATTTTCATTTTATTTTCAAGATCTGAGATTAACTATCTGCTGCTGCTTTCAATAATATTGTAATAAATGTCATGTAAAATGACATTCAAACTCACATTATTAGCATTTTACACTGAATAAAGCACATGAGGTGTACCTGAGGTGATCATTGTCATAGTTTTCTGTTGTTCAGCTGCAAGAAACAAAAGCCGTTTCTTAAATATACATTTCAGGTGTTGGTTAGAACAAAAACCTCCTTTTAATTTAGGAAATATTCCTTCTATCGCATGCCGTTGATTTTAGTTGGAACACGGTTTAAATCAGCCTTTAGGCTCGATATTCATTCACGCTCCTGTTCTTCAATTTGGCAACCTGCGCTTGCGTAGAGTCATCAGAAAAGGAGCTGAGTGAAAATGTGTTTTGAACCAGGAGTGCAATACCTAGTTCAACCACTGGGTGTCAAACGTACATACTGCACCTTTAAGCTTTTACATTGCACTTTAAGCTTAAAGGGCACCTAGATTACCCCTTTTTCCAGATTTAATATAAGTCTTTTGTGTCTCCAGAATGTGTCTGTAAAGTTTCAGCTTAAAACACCCATTAGAGTATTTATTATACCTTTCAGAAGTTTGTAATTTTTAGCTCTGAGCATCTTGTAGCTGTTTTTGTGGACTGTGCCTTTAATGCTAGTCCTCCCCGCCCACCATTCCCACGTGCCTGTCAGTGTGCCTCAATCTGCCTCAGATAACAAACAGACATGAAGGAAGCAGATCTCTTGTAACGTTTGTGAGAAATATTACAGTAAGAACTTTTCCAATGATTATTTGATATATTGGTTGTGGAGTTGCAACGATGAAACACGCACAATGTTGTTACAAAGATCACGCACACACACATACACACACACACAGCAGGGACACACACACACACACACACACACACACACACACACACACACACACAAAGACAGCGCGCACGTTTAGCTTTGCACTGTTTTTGCACGGCAAATGTGACAGGATACACATTAATATCCACTGCAGTATGGATATCCGTTATGTTAATGTACAAAATAAACCTGATTTAACGTCCACAAGCCGGGATTGAAGCGTCTTCTTTTATTATTGTACTGACATGCGGCTGTGGTGATAAAGTAAATCTGAAGTAAATCGCTGTAATTCATTACAAATATGGACTGTTTTAAAAACGTGCTAAACTTGTAAAACTCACTCTTGATCACATTTGATGATGATTGATGATCTGAACTGAACAGATCTTTTATTCCCGGTTGCTTTGCGCACGTCCTGTCTGGTTGATATAATTATACGTGTTACTATGAAGACATGCTAATACGTGGTTGTCAATCAATCCGGTGGGCGGGGAAACCGCACTCCTACGTCAAGTTGCGGTCGGCTTCAAAACGGGAGGGATTTGGATGCTATTTTAACGTCAGAAAATGTAAAAAAAAAGAGACTTATTGTTTTTATATCACCCCAATATGACTGTGGACACACTATACCTACACACAGTTCTGTCCAAACAGCTTAAAAAAAAAGAGATGATTTTCATCATAGGTGCCCTTTAAAACTAGTATCTTGCAAATAAACTAGAAAAACTGACATCATGGCAAAGACGAATGAAATTAGAAATTTGTTACTTAGACTATTATTATGTTTTAGACTATTATTAAGACTATTATTATGTTTTAAAATGCGTTGAAAATGTGATATTTGAAATAAATATTTGAGAAAGAATTAAAATTTCACATTAGGGCTAATTATTTGGCCTTCAACTGTAAGTAATGCATAAGGTATAGTCAGTTATTACCAAATAAATCCAAACAAATAATAATCTTGCATCAGCCTGACGTGTTTATTTTGTAGTAATATAGGATATGCAGCTATCTAGATTCACAAGTTTATAAACAATAAAAAAATAAAGGATTTCAATAAAGGTTTTTCTCAAGTTTTTGATTTGTCAAAGTTAATTTAAGAAATTGGGAATGCATTTAATACAAAAATGTCCTTTCCAAAAGTAAATCGTATCTTCATTCATATTATATTGTATACATAACATTCTTTAAATAATATTCTATTGATTTTGGCATAAAAAATAAATTGTTATATTGTATTTTAAACTATTTAAGACTTTAGACTTAAGACTTTAAGGTTTAAAGGTTTAGTTTTGTGGTTTTGTGCTTTGTTTTCCTATGAGATTGTTGTAAAAATATACTGAAAAAAATTATTTTGTTGCACAATACCTGTCAGTTTACAGAAACCACATCATTTCAAAACAACCATTTAACTAATCATCAGACAGCACATTACAAATCTTGACCTCATATTAATTTATGGTTGAATTTAACATAATGTTTAATCTAATTATGAGGTCTAATTATAAAAGCTAAACTGAAGTATATTCTGACGCAGGGTGAGGAAGCGAATGGATTTCTCTATTAGCCGAGCCTCTCTAAAGTATTTTTATCTCCCTGAGTGCATTATGTAAGAGAATATGCATCTACGAATTAATGCAGAGAATGGACATCCTTGCAATGCACAAACACAATACACATTCAAATATCCAGCCTCAGCGAGCTCTTCTGCGACTGCGGCATTGATGTGCTATCTGCAAAGGAACAGTCCCACTTTGGGATCAGAATCCTAAAGGTCAGCGTAATAGGCCTTGGCCGTCTTTCAGCGCTCGAGTTCAGCCGCAGTGCTTGTCAAGTCACCCAGAAGTGCTGCTCCAGCATCGGCTGCCTCTTGCTTCTAATGAGGATAGTATTTCACGGACACTTTGCCGGCCAGTCTCCAATTGCAAAGTGCTCCCAGTCATTTCAAGTTTCAGAGTTTACGAATTTTTATGGTACATGAAGCAATTAGCATAAATTTGTTTACCCCAAGTGTCGGGTGAGAGGAGTTGAAAAGCATTTGCTCTTTGTGGTGCTGAAAGTCCTGTTAATTTTAGCAGATCAAATCTGACACGAGTAGAACAACCAGGGTTTGAAAAATCGACCTTGGTGTGTAATGCTCTTATCAACACATTAGCCAATTTGGCAGGTTATGATGATTCATAACTTTGCATGTAAACACTAGCAGAGCCAATACGCTCAAAAAAATATTTTTTGCTTCTTGTTCAAACTACTTATTAAAAAAAAGCATGAATTAATCCAATTCTTGAGTTATTGGGGGGACAACTTAATTGTTTTATGTAAAAACGTTAAGTTAACTTGTCAATTTGTGTTGGGACAACATGTTGGGAAATGTATACACAATCTGGAAGTTAAATATATAAGCTTTCCATTGATGTATGATTGTTTGTTAGGAAATTAATAATACAGTAATTGGCAGAGGGGGGCGGTGAGGTGGCGAAAATCTGGAATCTGAGGATGTGAACAAATCTAAATACTAAGAAAAGTTATTCAAACATTTAAAATTGTATTTTGAATGACAGTTACGAATCCACATGTATCAGCCACCTTTTTGTCAATATGTAAAATAGCTACATTAAACTGGACTGGCTATATGCACGCAGGTAAATTCTTGGTTTCTATGAAAAACCTGATGCTGACTGTGAAGAAACAGCTGCTCACTTTATGAATTGACAACCTGTTTGCTAATTTTAGAAGTGTTTAACATTGAAGTCCGCATGAACCAGAAGTTGCTGTAGTCTTTTAATTCAGAATGATGACTTCTTTTCAATAATATAATAAAAATGCTGAGTATGGGGTCGGGGTTTTATTTTTGCATTTTATTTTCGGGGTTTTATTCCTCCTCTCATCTTTCACTTGCAGCAAACTGCAAGACAGTTTGGAGGGTTGTGGCTAAGCATATTTTGTCCAATCCATCAAGCTGAAATCATCAGAGAAGGACTGCCATTCCAGAGCAGAAGCAAATGGTTAGTTTTTGATTAAAGATTACCAAAACAAACAGGTTTTTTTTTTTTCTTCAGATGATTCACTTGCACAGATTAATTGTTCACCTTAAGACAAGCAATGTGCACTAGCAAAATAAACATTATAAATATGAATTTCACGTGGACTTTTGACATACAGTGACTAGCCCTACAACTGGGATCTCTGCACAGTATACAGTATCCCGCATTAAAATTTTGCCTGCATCAAGAACAATATCACAATAATAATAATAATAATAATAATAATAATAATAATAATAATAATAATAGAAAAACCTATTGATTTTTAAATATCAGTTTGTGCAGCCATCATAGCTATAGCTAAACAAAAATCATGTTAAAGTAAGAGAAATCAAAGGGAATGTATGACAATGTCTCGTTTTGAGTTAGTTAATGATTAAGAGACGATTGTGGCAAAGATTCAACAAAGTGCTGGAGAAAAATGGAGAGCTTTTGGGCCATATGACAGCATAACAGTTTTCGCAGATTTGTTGGCTGAACGTCCATGATGTGATTCTCTCCTTCCAGCACATCCCTAAAGAGCCCTATTAGATTGAGATCTGGTGACTGTGGAGACTGGTTGAGTTTAGATTTGTTCACAAAATCAGTTTTGAGATGATTTGAGCTTTGAGACTGGTACTAAAGGGGCCCAAAGTGAGCCAAGGAAAATATCCCTCGCACTTTTAATACAGGATCGAGATGGATCCACGCTTTCATGTTGTTTACACCAAATTCTGAGCCTATCATATAAATATTCGCTGAAATTGAGACTCATCAAATCCATGCAACCTTTTTCCAATCTTCTAAAAACAAAAAGGCAAACATGTTCATGTTTTTTTTTTGTAAAAGCACCATTAATTTCATTTTGTCATGTATTTTAAAAGGACATTGATTTATTTTATAGCCGTGCTAATGAAAGCCGTATGACAATTCCTTATTCCTGAAGACAAAAGTACAAGCACAAGGGCTTGTGTGTTTTGGGCACAGGCTCCCAAAAATGTGTGCACCATGTGTGAGCGAGAGAAAGAGAGCACCAATCAGCCCATCATTGTGGAGCAAGCGATGATTTCATTTTGATCAAAGTGCTGGTGTTCTGCAATGAAGGCCTGTGGTTTGTTATGATTCCCTTAAAAATTCCAATTGTTAAAAAAGAGGATGGCAAAAAAAGAAAAGAGTAAATATTATTGCTAACGTGATTTTAGTGGATAATGTTTTCCATGTAATCAGAGAAGCAATGGTGAGAATGAGTTTAATTGAATTTATGACCATCTGAACTCTTATTTTTGTTCATTTGCAGCTGAAACTCATTCATTCATTCAATTTCCTTCGGCTTAGTCCCTTTATTCATCAGGGGTCGCCACAGCAGAATGAACCGCCAACTTATCCAACATATGTTTTGCACAGCGGATGCCCTTCCAGCTGCAACCCATTACTGGAAAACATCCATACACACTTATTCACACACATACACTACGGACAATTTAGCTTATTCAATTCACCTATAGCGCATGTCTTCGGACTGTGGGGGAAACTGGAGCCCCCGAAGAAAACCCACACCAACATGGGGAGCACATGCAAACTCCACACAGAAATGCCAACTGACCCAACTGAGCCGAGACTCAAACCAGCGACCTTCTTGCTTTGAGGTGACAGTGCTAACCACTGAACCACCGAGCTGAAACTCTTTACACTTAAAAAACAAAAAACAAAACGAATCTGTCTATTTTTGTTGCGATTCATTGTTTTTTTTTTTTTTACTTTACTTATATTTTTGGACTTTTGATTTCTTTTCTGAACTTTTAATCTTGAAAATCAAATTAAAACAAGTTGTATTTTTTAGAGGATGGCAAAAAAAACTGTAAATATTGTTGATATAGTGATTTTAGTGGATAATGTTTTACATGTAATCAGAGAAGCAATGAGTTTAATTGACTTTATGACCATATGAGCTCTTATTTTGTTAATTTCCTGTTAGTTCTAGTTGCGATCCATTGGTGTTTTATGTTTTGGGCCTTTGACTTCTGTTCTGAAATTTTAATCTTAAAAATTTAAGACAAGCGTTACCTTTTTTCAGAGGACGAACAAAAAAAATCTAATTATTATTGCTAACGTGATTTTAGTGGATAATGTTTTCCATATAATCAGAGAAGCAATAGTGAGAATGAGTTTAACTGAATTTATGACCTTATGAGCTCTTATTTTGTGTTGAAACTCTTCATACTTAGTTGCGATTCATTGGTGTTTTGTCTTTATGTTTTTGGGCTCTGAATTTTATTCAAAATATTTGTACTTGTATTGACATTTTTGGTATTTTGAAACAATGTTTTGTTTCTGTTTCCCAGCGAGCACCTTGATGTCAAAATGACATCAAAAAACACATTAAAAATGCTGATTTGTTGTCAATTGAATAACTTGATGTCAAAAAGACATCAAATAGACATCTAAAATTGGCATCAAAAATCTGTTACAGAACAACATCAAAAGTCAATTACTCTACTGTCCAAAAACAGCTCAAAAAATAATTTTGACAGGACAGTCCTGTAATCGATTATGACATGTTTTTTGTCACCAGTGTGAATTTCTAATTTGGAATTGAAACTTTCAGATGATTTAAACTTTTCTTATATATAATACTTCTTGAGTTCTTATTTTACAAAGGGCATCAATGTGTGGATGTCAAATAGAAGTCAAGGTTTTGACATCAAATCGATTATATTTTTCATGTTTTTTTATGTCAATTTCATCTCTTTTTAACATCAAGATGCCTATTATCATGCAAATAATGGGTAATAAGCCACGAGTACATATTTTACTATTGTAATAAATATTTTTCTATACATATTTCTTACACATTTATAGTTTCAACTACTAAAATGTCAGTTAAACAGTTGAATTGCAGTCAAAGGTTGTCAATAGGAAAACACTCATAAACCACAAGCTTTTTATTACAGTATAGTTCTTTATTCATTACCAATTAATGCCATGTAATGCAAATAACAATTCTGCTACAGGGATGTCAAACCTAAAGTGTTAAGAATGAACCTTCACTTGAACTTTACTTTAGCATTTCCTCAGCCAGTATTATTCAGATAAAGTATATGAGGTAGAAATCTGGGTTAGGAGTACCTGTTCCCAGATCAGTGGAGGGAATATAAATAGCCTGACCTGAGATGCCATTAACAGAAGTGAATCTCAGGGGTCACAAACAATAATTCCAGAAAGCTATAGAGGAGAGGAATGTGCTGTGTCTTTAACAAAAGCTAATGGAGTCATTCTGCTGAGAGAGTATGGTGGATTTGACATATGGACTTTGTTTGGCATTGTACTGTATCTCAAACGCATGACAGAAACACAGTCACAGTAAACATCATTTTACCCTAAGCATGCTTCTTTCGGTACTGCTTTGTGGCTGTTTGCTCACCAATATTCCACATTTATCTCTTCCTCTTTTTAAATTGAAACCTGTGCTTCCTCTTGCGGTATATTTATTTTTTAGACATATTCCTGATATATGTCACCCAACACTGTATTTATGTTCATTGTTAAATAATGGAAAACAAGCAATAATATAGCTACTAGTATATCTAATAATAATAATAATAATAATAATAATAATAATAATAAACAAGTGATATATTTATATATGTTTAAATAGATAAAAAGAACTAAATATTACTGAATTTCACTAATGATTTATTAGAAACTAAGACTTAAAAATGCAACACTTTATTTAATAGTATATGGGCCAATGCCCCAAAAAAATAGTTTACGCATCAAAATCAATGCAACTTTATTTCCCCCTGTACATTAAAATATGTCCATTTTATGAACTAATACAATTTAATTAAATTTTAATTAAAATTAAAGAATATTACAGGAGTCCCATATATTTTAACATATATTTGAACATGACATTTTTTTGTGTAACAATAGTTTATGCACCAACAGTTTTTGGCAGGCAAATTTACTTTATGTTAATACATTTTCATTTTAAATCTTTATAAATATTATCTGTCAAATCATTTCTCAGCAAAAATAAATAAAATGTATATAATTTCAGAAAGATATATAATTTTAATCTTGACAAATATAAATCTGTTGAATTTAAAACAATAAGACACTGCTTTTTATGTCTATAAAATCACTTTTGTAAATGTAATGTCTGTCATCTTTAACCCACATATCCAGCATTAACATGTTTGCTAGTTAAAATAGTTAAGCTATTTACAAAATAAAGCTAAAATGAAGATAAAGATATTGACATAACCAGTTACCAAATAAAGCCACAAACGACAAAACAAATGTAACTGAAAATGTCATAGAAGTAGTAAAATAATTGAAAACAGAAAAGTGCAAAGAGATATTTGTCAGTCCGTGTAATTATATTTTAAGTTATTGAATAAGTTTCAGCTTGCATATCTTTTATGAAATCTTGAAATTTTGTAATGTTTTCCCCAATATTTTATATGAATTTAAATGTATTATCTTTCTATTTCTAAAGATGTTCGGTGACTAAAATGTTATTTTAATAAATATATATGTTTAATAAATCTGTTTTGTTCACATGCACCAAAATATATTACCTATATTCACTGGGAAATGGATAAAAATATTTTTTTGTACTCATTTATGTTGAGCACTATGTGTGATCATTCAACGAAGAGCTCTTAAACTCCGCCCACTATGCAAATGAGTCAGTGTGGCGCTTGTGTCCTCGCGCTCACTCAATGAGCACCGAGGCAGGAGGAGTGTCCGACTGTTTACATCTCGTTTCGGGGGGCCGACAGATATTCTCCTCCAGCATGGTGTCAGTGTGGAATTATCGCTCTCTGGACCTTTGAGAAATAAACGCGGCGAGTGCAAAACGGTGACCCGGCTTTGAGCCATGGGAGGCCAGATAACCCGAAACGCCTTGTACGGTGAGCAACTGATCTCCAATCAACCGCTGAATGATGTTTCTTCTGTTTGCCTGCTGATGATTGTGAAGAATAGATAGGTTTAATGGAAAACGTCTGTATGTGAGAGTCACGTAGACGATGGTATGCTTAAAACGTAATGCACATTCGTACACAAGTCATTAGTTTTAACGTTGACATTATTTGTTTAGGTTTCTGGAGATTTTACGCTTTGAATATGCGAGCGCGTCTCCGCGTCCGGGTGCTCGTGCCAGTGAACGCGCACTCTACATCAGAAGTGTTTCCCCCACAGCAGCTTGAACGCGTGAGAAAGGGAAGGGAATTTGTGGGGATTCCCTCTGTTGTTGGGGAAAGGCAGGATTTACTTTTTTCAGGATTTACTGGGTTTTCCAGTGCGTTACGTTTTATTGTGGAAAAGTCCGTGGAGCAGCAGCTGACTCATAAGAGAAGCCAATAAATCAATAAATCAATTGATTAGATCTACGTCAAAAAAAATGCACGGTTGTTGGGTACACAATAGACACGTCCTGAAATTCGTGTTCTGGCTGTTACAGTATAGCCAGGTGTTCGCAGGCAGGTCTAAGATGCATTCTTTGCTAAACTTGAAACTAGAATCTGGGTTAATAAAAAAGTGCTGGGTTGTTTTAATCTAATGTTGAGTCAAACCCAGCCGTTGGGTTAATACAGTGTAAAATAAATTTAATAAAAAAAAAATCGTCTCATCTATATTTGACCCAAAGGTAGGTTAAAACAACAAGACATATATATGACAATATATATTGTGTGTGTGTGTGTGTGTGTGTGTGTGTGTGTGTGTGTGTGTGTGTGTGTGTTTGAAGAGTTCAGATGCAAAAAAAATGATATTTTCCTCTAAAATAAGCATTTTTTTCTCAGACTCCTGTGTGTAAATAATGGGTTATTTCGATTGAATAAAAATAACTGAACATAAATGTAGAAGGCTGAGAAAAATGCTCTTTTTTTGAAGAAAATTCCAGATGGCACTGCATCTGAACTCTTCATATAGTCAGTTCTTAAAAAAAAAAAAAAAGATTAATTCAGTAGTATCTTCTTGAATTTCACTACTAACAAATTATTTGAAGGTAAATTAAACTACTGGATGATACTACTGTATACCAAATTCAAGTTTTGCCTATAGTGGTACAGTATGTATGCATGCATGGTAAGCTAGCAAGCTAACTACTGTACACAGACATTCATTGTGGTTTAAATGTCACAGGTTGATCTGGTACAGGATGTTTCCGTTGGCCTGCAGGGCGATTGGCTAATAATCTTCTGTGTGTGTCTGTAACTGAAACAAACACAAAGCAGTTGGCTTATGTAAATCTCCCCGTCTTACTTTGTCTCCGACTTCAGCTGATTGGCCTGGAGTTAATCTGAACCCTTGGTGGATGTGACCCACTTGATCATTATTTCTAATTAAAGCATATATATATATATATATATATATTAATATATATATGTCACATCCGATTAGATAAACAGGGACTAGATATATAACGGTGTGTGTAGTAACACCTGATAGTATAGAAAGTGCACTTGTTCCAAACATATAGTAAAATATGTTTGAATTAAAATAAATAAATCACATTGCAAAACTGCTATGGTTGATATCAGTGCAACAGCATGACATTTTAAAACAAATCAGCTCTAAAACGAAAGCGTTATAACATTTGATTGGAAGCCAAAAAGAAAGTATTTAAAGGGATAGTTCACTCATGAAAATGCTGTCATCATTTACTTACTGTTCCAAGCCTGGTTATGCTAATTACTGTGAAAAGTGCTATACAAATAAACTTGAAATGAATTAAACTGGTTGATTTTCTTCTGTTTGAACACAAAAGAAGATATTCTGAAGAATGTTGGAAACCAGCAGCCATTGAGATCCATACTATCTTTTGTTCCTACTATGGATGTCAATGGCTGCCGGTTTCCAGCATTCTTCAGAATATTTTCTTTTGTGTTCAAACAGAAGAACGAAATTCATCAGTGTGATTAAATGGTGAGGAAATTTAAATTTTGGGGTGAACTGTCCCTTTAAGAACCATTCAAGTCCATTTTTAAAGTGTATCCATTCATTTAAGGTCTTGAACTTGACCTTAAATCTTTTTAATTGTGTATCTGAAGAGTGTTAAGAAGACAAAGGAAATGTTCTGTAGAAAACAGGATTGGGAAATGACGCAAGCCAGATTCGAACGTCATTTTCGCTTAACGTATTAAGCACATGCACCACTAGGCCACTGCTGCACCAGTTATTTCAGAAAAGAAAGGAAAAGCATGACTTATTTAAGGATGCTTGTAGGTCAAATCTTTTCAGTTCCCATTTTTCAGTGTTTTGTTTTTGTAGTTCAAGTTGCCTTAGGATGACAGCGGATATAAACTGCTTATCCGGACACGCACACCTCGCTCACCTCCGATTTTCAGTGCTTTATCTGATCATTGTATGAAACTTGAAACTGTCTAGAGAACAAGACTGTCTGGTTTGTAGTGTGTGAAAACACTGTGTATGTTTGCGTGGTGTTGAAGCCTGTTGGGTGTTTCTCATGCACCTCTGGAACACATCCTGGCCTCCGAGGCAGGAAATAGATGAATAAGAACGTTTTTTTAATATAGGATGGCTGTCAAAAATGGAACATTACGACAGTTGCTCCAGATATTTCCTACTGTCACCTCTTAGATGGAAAACAGAAGCAACACTCCACCTTAAACTGGAACAAATAGGAGTGCATATGGAAGTGCTGCAAACTGTCATGTGTTTTTTAAGACGCATTTGGACAGTGCATTTAATTCTTATTCATTTCTATACAGTAAAACTCCTAGCTGTTACTGTAGATAAATTATATTAAAAATGTATAAATTTTTATGTGTTATGAAATTAGAAGCATAGGCGTATTAGATGATGGCAAAAGTAAACTAAATGTAAACATTTGAACAAAAATATTAGAATATAAGCATTTTGCCTTCATAGGAATAAATTACATTTTAAAATGAATTGTATTTGTATTTACTCACTGCGTTTGAAACTTTTAGATGCAGGTTTGGTGAGCAAAGCAAACATTCGAAAGCATAAAATAAATATTACAATTGCTCAAAATAAATCATTTTGTGTGATTAAAAACTACTAAATCTACTAAAGTTTAAACATTTGATATTCTGTTGTCTAGATATGGATATAAGTATGTCTAAAAACATGGCTTTTATGCAAAAAAAAAAGCTTAACTATAATTTAAAAACCATTTTTGTCACTATAAACAAACAACACAACTATAAGTCAGAAACTGAGAATTTCCAAGTAGTCTCTTAATATTTTCCTTTTCATTTCCTTTTAACTTTTAATCACATCCAAAATTGCCATAATATATTTGTGTATAATATTTATTGTGTATGTGAAAGAAACAAAACTATATAAACCAATTTTGTGACATAGATATTTAAATTTATATTTAATTTGTATCTATATATATATATTCAATTCAAACTAATGTTGCCAAATAACCAATATGGTTCTGATATATTATGCACTTCTGATTCTGAATTCATCAGTTATTTGTTGCCAATTTGTTTATAATGGCACGGAAAACACTGAAATTACCGAATCAATTACCAACGATGTTATTTGATCAAATCTGCAATATGTCAGCAATGCACAAACAACATGAGGAAACTGTTAGCGCCGGGGTTTGTTTATAGTGGAATTGTTAATGGAGCACATCGGGATTGACAATCAGTGATTGGTTGACACGCAGACAAGGAGTCAATGCTTTTGGTGGTGACAGATTATTGAAAGGCAAACAGAGGAAGTGCTGCTATCTGCATCCCATGCTGTGGTCCCATCGCTCGATTACTGTGTCGTGACAGAAACATGTGTCTGCAGGTCAGGTGCTAAGAAACCGTCCGCTGCAACAACATCCTGGATGAGTCACTTAATCCTCGCTCGCACGCAGAATTAAATGACACCACCTCACACTGGTGTTTATGCGTGGATCAGGTCACCGAGGAGCAAGCCAGCCGTGGCAGAACACCACCACTCATTCATGATCCTCTATGGCCACATGACTAGATTGGTGCTAATCAGCTTTGGAAAAATCAATTATAAATGTGGGAGATGGGATGAGATTAGTGCTGTCAAATGATTAATCATGATTAAGCGCATTCAAGGTAAAAGTTTGTGTTTACATAATACATACATGTGTACTGGGGCCTCACAGTGGCGCAGTGGATAGCACGTTCGCCTCACAGCAAGAAGGTCGCTGGTTCGAGCCTTGGCTGGGTCAGTTGGCGTTTCTGTGTGGAGTTTGCATGTTCTCCCTGTGTTGGCGTGGGTTTCCTCCGGGTGCTCCGGTTTCCCCCACAAGTCCAAAGACATGCGGTACAGGCGAATTGGGTAGACTAAATCATCCGTAGTGTACGAGTGTGAATGGGTGTGTATGGATGTTTCCCAGAGATGGGTTGCAGCTGGAAGGGCATCCGCTGCGTAAAACATATGCTGGATAAGTCGGCGGTTCATTACGCTGTGGGGACCCCAGATTAATAAAGGGACTAAGCCGAAATGAAAATGAATGAATGAATACATGTGTACTGTGTATATTTATGTGTATATAAATACACACACACACATACTGTACATAAAATACAAGAAATTTACAAAGGAAATATAGGTGACACGTTGGTGTAGTGGGTAGCAAGAAGGTCGCTGGTTCGAGTCACGACTGGGTCAGTCTCTGCATTTCTGTGTGGAGTTTGCAGGTTCTCCCCGTGTTGGTGTGGGTTCCTCTGGGTGCTCCGGTTTCCCCCACAGTCTATAGGTGAATTGAATAAACTAAATTGGCCATATTGTATGTGTGTGAATGAGTGTGTATAGATGTTTCCCACTTCTGGGTTGCAGCTGGAAGGGTTTCAAAAGTCCTAAAATGCACCTTCATTTATTTTTAATTGTTTTTTTTTTCTTTAATTTCTTTTATCCAACATCACTCAATCTCCTTTTCTACATCTTACATCTCTACATTTATCTTATTGCAAAATAATAATAACATGCAAAGCATCTTATAAAACTATTTAAATGGTTTGTTTTCTTAAGATTAATTCATAAATAAACTATTTTAAAACTAAATCTTTACCTGATTTGACTGCTGGACTGCTCCAGGATTGAGGGTGGGGGGCACATTTGCACAGATGTAATAATTGTAATAATTTGCAAAAGATGTAATTTTTTTAGACCCTCATCATATAAAATATTCATTTATTCATTTATTCATTTATTCATTCATTCATTCACCTTCAGTTAGTCCCTTTATTCATCAGGGGTCGCCACAGCGAAATGAACCACCAATTTATCTAGCATATGTTTTACACAGCTGATGCCCTTCCAGCTGCAACCTAGTACTGGGAAAATCCTGTTTTACATTTTAATCTTTATTTATTTGATGGTAAAGTTGAAAGCAGCAGATTTGATGCTCAAGACAGATTTTTTTATTATAATAAATTTTTTGAAAAGTTTTAGAAAAAAAAGAAAAATAAATGAGCAAGGATGCAATCAAATTAATGACAGTAATAATAATGTTAAAAAATAAATTCCATTATGAATAAATGTTCATTAAACTTTCTATCCATCAAAAATCTCTTTACACAAAAATATTAAGCTACAATTTATTTATTTCTTTTAATATTGATGATACCATTATTAATAACTGGCAACCAACACTGTGTAAATGTTCTATGCTATAGTTTGGACATGATTAATAACCTGACAGTGATGCATTTTTCAAGGGTTGACACTGAGTGACAGTGTGTGTTTTCTTGTGACGACGTTTGAGTGAAAGCTTTTTGTAAAGCAGAGTTTTTAACCAGAATAACTACATTTATTAGCACATAAATCTTTAGCCACGTCTGCTGTGGTGACGTGGTCACATGACATGCTTCTCACCTCAAATATATTATTTTTCTTAATATGCCAATTTGACCTTTTATGCATTTAGTTTTGTTGCCATTTTATACAAGCATGTTCAATCACAACGAAAGTTTGTATTTGTAATACAGCCAGGATTTTTCAGATATTCCTTTACATGTGTTAATGGTTTAATCATTCAGAAAAAAAAACAAATTGTCTGGTATATTATTTACATTCTGGTGTCTGATACCTAAAAAACAACTTCACTAATGAAGTATGAAAGCGCTTACTTACAGTATAACAGTTAATGTGGTTGTAAACAGAGCCAAATGAATCTACTGTAAGAGAATAGGCTCAGAAAGTGAGTACTTGACATAACTAAACATTTGACAATCATTGAATTCAATCATCAATTCAGATGAAAACAGATTTAAAGCATGTTTGCTCTGTAGAGTGTGTTCACTGTAACCTAACTGTGTCAAGACTTCTGCTTTGTATTTTTTTATTACATTGCTTTAATTTTAATTTACAGTCACAAACACGCGGATTTGTGGAGCAAATAGTTTGAGTGTTTACTGATATTTGTTATCCCTAGTCATTTACCCATAGATAAATGAAATGTAAGT
>CAIGQW010053480.1:1522438-1534917 GCA_903798125.1 Danio choprae
ACACACACACACACACACACACACACACACACACACAAATGATTACACTGTACACAATCACAAATGCACACACTCACTCTTTACAACACGGCTTTCAGTAAGGATTGAGCTCATTTCTGGTACCCGTCCACCTGAATAACATGCCTGTATGAGTGCATGCGTTGGTGAAACACAGACTGAACAGCATGAAGTTGATGCTACAGTTGCCACACATCCATTGGAGTCTCAAGTTGACGTTTAATAAATCCTCCATAACACCCATAAGCTTTTGATTTATATCATTGTAATTGCTTTATGATTTATCGCAGTGTTGAGCAATGTTAGTTGGAGAACATAGATAGGTGCTTTTATAATATTTTCTGCTTATCTATTAAGAAACAGCAGTTTTGTCTTGACCAGTTGTGTGCTTTTAGGGGTGTGGCCATATGTGTAACCAACCAATAGGGCAGGGTGTTTAGAAAACCTGTTTGAAAACATTGTTTTTGAAGTTACGTCTTGAGATAATAGAGGTGCATTCAAAGATTTTCTATCTATGTGGGAGATGAAAATAATGCTAAATTAGTGAACGTCTTAGCCAATCTCATAGCATTATTTCTCCTCCTTCCCTGTTAGCATTAGCCAATATGCTTTAAAGGCTATAATCATTTCAGACTTGCATACAATAGGCTTTGGTGAACTTTACCTTTAACCTCTTAGCATTCCTGGATTTCTGTAACTAATGGCTTAGTACACCTTAGGCAGAACATTGGAGCACTTATACTGGGTTTTTGGTCTCACAAAAATTTCCAGCCAATTTTAAATCTTTTGAACTTGCGCAAAAGACAAACGCATTGCACATACTGCTTCATTCACACCGCCCAGTGGTAATTCGCCTCTATTTGCGTGTTTGCCCTAACTTTGTATGTAACTTACTTGCGCAAATACTTCATTCCACATTTGGTGTGAACCCAGCATATAGCAAGGGCTATAAAGGGGCTAAATGTGACATTTTCCATGTATTAATCACTTTTATATGTGCAGTGTGTGAGCTTTTACTTCTAATAAAAAATTGTGAGAATATCAGAGCATTGAATTTCATAATTCATAAAAATATGTGCATGAGTGTGCGCACGAGCAATAATATGCTCTCTGTAGTTCACTCAATGGCCACCGGTGTCACTAACAACACACATGTCTGAATATAGCCCTTTTAAGAGAAAGCTTATAGTTTAAAATACGTGGTGACACTGACATACTGTCTCCTTGCTTCTGAATGGTGTTAAAATTCTCCCCTGTCAGTAATAAAACTCTGACAGGGAAAATATAGCCATGAGCAGTAATTCAGCCTCCTGCACGTAAATACTCATTCCTTCCTTAGAGGCAACCACTTACACACTGTGATCGGCTAAAAAAGGTGATACCGCGACAGTCTTGCGGGTTTCTATCTGGCATGTGATTAAAGTCGTGCTGGACCTTGAACTTTGCTAGAGTGGTGTAGTTTTCAGAGTTCCAGAATATAATAGTGAAATTAAATCATCCCTGGAGGCCTTTGGAAATGTAATGACGCTGGAAGGTTGTTTAATAAATAACCCAGGCCTCAACAATCCTCTTCTAATATGCTGGCGAAGCTAAATGCGGCAAAAGCTAGTGGACTAACATATTGGGAAGCACCATTTTGCAACACAAAAACAACACACTTACAAAATCATATATTGTAGTGGCAGCTTCTCATCATGTTGGCCAGAATATGCTATTATTTAATTCATGAGATGACATCACTACTAAACACAATTTACTGAAATGACGGAAAATACTATAATTTACTAGGGCAAAGCGTGACAATGTCAGTGTAAAGTACGGTTTACTTTTCTACTCATCTACACACATCCACAATCCAGTGCTCTGCCGTTGTCGTTTTGGTTGTCAAATAGAGTACAAGCTCACGCCAATGGAATAAACACGTGAGACCCAAGTGACAAATGTTTTCACTGTTTTTACATATTTGTATTTAGTTTTTTACATGGAGACAATATTCGTATTATTTTTGACTTGTACCTGTTTTGGTCATCTAAATCAATGACCAAAGCTGACAAACTAATATTACTAACAAAACTAAGGGCTATACTAATACTAATAATTTTTAGTTTAAACCGCTGTTTTGTAAATGTCTCTTTTAAAAGTAAAATATCTCAGTAGGGCTACACAATATATAATTTGAGCATCAGTATTCCAATGTGTTTATTCACAATAGTCACATGGCAGGGTTATATTATTTATTAAAGGTAAAACAATAAAAATATATATTTTATACTGCTTTATGTTTTTGTTTGTTTTTTCAAATAATTTGGTTGATAAAATTGTTAAATTTCTGTACCTGAATACTCTCCAGAAAACCATAAAGCACTGTCTATTTAACTTTTATCTTTGCTCTGTTGTATTTATGTATGCTTGTAATTTATTATGATTTATGCAAACACACTGCATAGAAAAAGACTTGATCATCCCAATCTATCTAAATGAATGAAATCTTTCCAAATGGAGCTATTCAATTCATCTGGTGAAATTATATTCGCAATGCAATATATATTGCAGAAAAACAAAATATCGCAATGTCAGATCATTCCAATATCGTGCAGCCCTATCACTTAACTTTGTGTTGAGTATAGGGTTGCAAAGGGGCAGAAATTTTCCTGAAACTTTCCAAGAGGATTTCACCGGAACTTCATCTGGGAGAGTTTGGAAATTTTCCAGTTTGGAAACTTCAAGTTGTTCATCAAGAGTTCATTTCACATTTCTATGGTTTAACTTACATTTTCAGTTTCCAGTCAATCTAGCAAATGCAAACACTCCATATGCACCTCCAGAGCAGATTCTAATGGGATTTCAAATAGCTTGTCAAACATCTGGACTTTGTAGAAAGAGCATAGAATCTGGATAGCAGGATAAACTATAAACTGCAAGTGTGGTGCTAAAAAGAGCCTGACTAAAAGAAAAGTTTACTACATTGTTATTAATCTCTCCAATTCTAGGGAAGGTAGATAATTACTTATTGAAATTATAACACCTTACATTAAATAAATGAACTGAAGAACAAGATTGCTCATTTTCCTTAATCAAAAAATGTTCTCCCATAGGAAAGCATACTTGAGAAGCAAAATTAGTATGAGTTTTATTTTTACAAATAGACCACTTCTGCAATGTTAATTAGGAAATGACCCGATTACACCCATTCCCGGGATTTAATTGATTGACATGCAAGTTTGACTTGGCTATGGTTAGCCATTCCAGACAAATATTCCTAATTGAAAGTCCCCATGCTGAAAGCATAATCTTCCAAAAGCAATATCTTAAATATGAACTGTTTAAACAGTTCAGCCAGAAAGAGTAAATTAGCAAGACTGATGGCTTGTTTCTGTGCTAGCTCACATAATGGGTATTAACAGTAGTAATTGCATTTGTTTGGCTGGCCGGCTGCTTTGGGGTGGAACAAATGAAAGAAATTAAAACAACAGATGTTGTACCATTTGGCTGTTTTACAATGTTTCATGTACAAGCAGAAAAACAAATATAATTAATAATGAAGAAGAAGTGCTTGTCATGGGGTCAGATTCTGTTTTTAAGAGCTTGAACTAACACAGGATGTTCTGGGAAGAGTGCTCAAGGTGGCGGGAAAGTGTAGCGTGACCCATCCCAAAACAGAACACCTTCCTTTTCCTGCCATTAAGTGTCCTTATATCCCTTCTCCAAACTTAGAACTCCACTTTTCCTTCATTTTCCTCATGCCAAGGCCTTGGGACATCCAAACATGGTCAGTGCTGCTGAGATAAGGTGTGGCTGTCTTATATATAGGCAGAGCACTTCAGGGCCTCTTTGAGGGAGTTATGGGCAAACATCAGTTTATAGACTGTTAGATAAACATCCACACATTTAGGACTAGATAGACCTTCTCGTGTTTCCGGGGTCAGAGTATTGGTGTCATTTATTATATGCCACCAATCGGAGAAATTCATGCAAATTAGAAAAGTATCAGATTGTTAAGGCTGTTACTGTAAGGAAACGTAAACTGAATATGATGGGAAAAAAAACATAATGGGTTCATAATCTACAGCCTAGTCTCACATCTTTTGTGATTTCAAGTGGTTAATGTAACTTCAATCCCCCCAAAAATGGCATGTGCTTATTGTGTATAGGCTAGGGATGTAGGGATTTTTTTTAATACGTTTTACAGTACACTGTTGTCTTTTAAAAATAACCTAAAAACGTAAAATGGGCTTCATTGGCTTGAGTCATGACATTAAGTAAGAAAACCTTGCTTTGCCTGCCTAAGACTTGGAAATGAGTCCCACAGAGGGTCTTTTGTGGCTTTCTGGGTGTTTTTGGCTGTGTACGTGTGTGCTTCAGAGAGAGAAAGTGAGAAATAACCTCAGCGAAGGAGGTTTGTGACCCAGAGATCATTTGTCAATGGGTCCACGTGTTGCCTGTGTGGCCATTCTTCCAAACAAAGAGACCCAACAGCCAAGCATGGCATAGAGCCAACTCTCTGTAATGAAACCTCTCCTGTCTCCCCCTACTGTTTCCCTCAAACACAAACGCGCGCACACACACACACACACACACACACACACACACACACACACACACACACACACACACACACACACACACTTACAGTATGTACCATATGTATCAGCATCACACTTCTCTGTGGGCCCCACGCTCTCTTGCCACATCCACTTTTTTGCTCATGTTGAACATCTACTGTAACAAACTAGGATAGAATCATGGGCTTTTTGAGACAAATGCTTAAAATAAAATGAAATGCAATATACACAGAATAGTATATATTTGTGTTGTAACAGCAAATATTCGAGAGAGAAAAAAACAAATGACAACGACAACCTTATTCAGTGCCCGAAAGTGAAGCAAAAGCAGAGATAAGTACACTTCCATATTTGGCCATTTCAGTCCCATCCAGGCTCTTTTTTTGACTGAACCAAGAGCAGCTTTTGTTTATCAGAAACCTCATCTGGTTATTTTCCACTGCCTTTTGTGTTTAGCCCAACAGGTGCTGGAGTCTGGTGCTAAATAAAAAAAAAAGCATCTTAGACAAAAAAGGACAATCAAACTGGGTATTTGCTTTCAGTCAGTGCAGCTGCGTCCCATCTCTAAAGTGAGACATTAATGCATAAGCCTGGATTCATGTCTTTTTTTAGAGAGAGAGAGAGAGAGAGAGAGAGAGAGAGAGAGAGAGAGAGAGATTTTCAAAGAGATTACAATCTGGTTTCATCCAGTCACATTGCAGAATAGCCGTGGGTTGTGTGAAAGCTCCCAATAAGACAAAGGGAAAGTGGCGATTGGCAGCTGAGCAGGTGGAGGGTAATTAGAGGGGCAGCAGCTGCCACTGGTCACAGACATCTTGGCAAGAGCACGTTTTCGTCTTTGCCCCTCCCTCGCTTTTTCCATCTCTCCACCAATCCAAATGTACCGAAAACAATTCATTCTGTAATTAGCACTCACTTGTTCGCCAAAATGGAGGACATCAAATGGAAACTGGCCTTCAAATGGAAACCTTCAGGCATTCTAACATCTCCTTTTGAGGACTCTATTGATGGATGGTCAGAGTAGACAGATTTAAGCCATTTTTATCAGATATCCTGTCAAGACTGACAAAGACGGTTTGTGTCTCCACTATATAAAAGCACCATTGACAACTACAGTCAAGAGCTCTGCTTACTACAGTATATAGACCTTTATGTACTTCATCAAGCTGCCATTATTTAAGCATCCATAAAAACTTAATATAAAAATATAAAACTTTGATAAAGAATATTTGACTGAATATTGTCTATATGTATGAATCAATAAGCAAACCATTACTGTACAGTAATAAACAGTATAGTATGAGTGAGACAATTCAAGTCACATATGTTTGCAAATATGATTATCAATCCACCAAAAAAATGTGTTAATGTGTAACCATTGTTATTGGAAAAAATGATTATATCAGTGCTTTTCTGTGTGAAAGCTCTATTTTCACTGTTAACAGACAGAATCCTGAGAGCCCAGATCCCATTATGGATTGATCCTATTAAGATTGGGATAAGCTATGGAAGAAAAGAAATGACACGTTGAGACAGGAATGAGATAAAGGAGAGTGATATGGATGGACAACATGGATGGGATAGATGGATAACATCCATCCCAAAGCACCAAATGCAATTTTTGTACTCAAAATGGCCAGAAACTCATTGCTTTTCTATTCTGTCCATTGTCAACCATTCTCTTCTGTATCCTTGTCCCCTTATTCAATTTGTCCAAATAGAAGCTGTATGTCTGCTCAAACTAGATTCTAGGCTTACGTCAGTTCCTCCAGGTCTAGGGCAAGTGTGGGCCACTGACGCCTGGATTAATCCTATTTACAGCATGGCTTTACTCTAATGAGCCTGATCTAACATACACACTCCGGCCAGACCCCCTGTGGTGATGTCATTACTCGGTTCTCTGCCTCATCCAAATGGGTGAGCTCAGCAGTGTGTGGGTTTTAACCATGCATTTAAAGTGTGAGTTTATCCAAAATTTGATAAATTCTGTCATTATATATTCACTCTCATGTTAATCCAAACCCCCATGAGAAAGTCTAGATTGGTCTATTTCATATATTGGAAGCTGACCGTTATCATTGGCACCATTAAAGCATTTCATCATTTGTTGAAATGCCAGATTTATGTAACAAATTTTAATCTGAATATTTGATTAACATTTCAACAGAACTCATCATTAGAAAGAATAAGCATAAAAAACAAGCAAGGTAAGTAGCTTTTTTAAAGGAAGTTCATACTGGTCCTAGTTTACCCCTTTAACTTGCACTTTAAGAAAATGTTATGACCAATTTTCTTAGCTAATTTTGAGTTTTTGGTTTTAATGATAACCTATGCATAAAAGTTTGACCAAGCAATTACGATGACCAAGTGTTGAATGTCTTCATTATCTCCAGTGACTTTATTTTGTCTTGCCCACAAATGACTCTAGTTTAATTCTCCATCTTGCCTTTAATAATTTTGTATTTTTGTTAGAGTTAATGCCCCTGGGCCATCCCCATGCTCTCCTTAGGAGTGTTTAATATTTCACTAATTAGCACAGGCTATACCACGCTTGTTTTTTCCCAAGGCACTTTGAAGTTCCCAGAAAGTGTTCTCAAAAGATCAATAAAGAAAATTAAGTCATATCTTAGGACACGGATTTGCAGTTGAGAGTACATCATGTAGCACTTCAATGAACTTGACAACAAAGACATTTGCCTCAAATGTCAAAAATTGCAAAATCAGACATTTGCCTCAGATTCATTATGCAAGATATGAGACTCAATAATGGGATCCAGAGTTGAAGAACAGAAAATGTACCAGCCACTAGGCACACCTGTTCATTTGTTCATTAATGCAGATATAAATTTAGCCACTCACATGGTAGCAACTTTAATGTAGATGTGTGCACATGATCAAGACGATCTGCTGAAGTTCAAAATGAGTATCAGAATGGGAAAGAAAGGTGATTTAAGTGACATTTTATGGTTGTTGGTGCCAAGCAGGCTGGTCTGAGTGTTTCACAAACTTCTGATGTACAGTAAACGTTCTTGAAAGTATAAAACGTCAAGTGAGTGGCCCTTTTATTTGTGAAAATGCCTTTTTGATGCCAAAGGTCAGAAGAAAATGGCCAGGCTGTTTCAAGCTGACGGAAAGACAACAAAAACTCATATAATCACTTGTTATAACTGAGGTGTGTAGAAAAGCATCTATAAAAACACAACATGTCAAACCTTGAAGCAGGTGAACTACAGCAGCAGAAGCCCACACGGGTGCCTCTGGGGTCAGCTAAGAAAAAGAAACTGTTACAATTTAACAGAGCTCATCAAAAAAAAGGGTTGAGGGTTGGAGATTTCAAATCTAGATGTTCTACATGCCAACTGTAAAATTTAGTCTACGTTTACGTGACAACAATGTAGAAAAAAACAGAAAAGCTTTTCCTTTGTTTTTAAAAAAGTTTCACATTTACAAAACACTTTCAAAACGATCCACATTTACACATCTGCAAAAAATTGCCAAAATATCTGTATTAAAATGCCAGGAAAGTATCTGCCACTGTCACGTTGTTAGTAAACAGTATTTGTAAAGAAGTGATGACAATGTGCTGTAGATCAATCGGTGCTGATGTGTTTATAAAATTTGCCACGTGCGCAAGATGTGCAAGATCTCCATTGTTGGTTGAGCAACAACAACTACCATGTACTCTGGCATTGCAGTGTTTTTTTACATGGATATTTACATAGAAGGACGACACGGTGGCTCAGTGGTTAGCACTGTTGCCTCACAACAAGAAGGTCGCTGGTTCAAGTCCCAGCTGGGCCAGTTGGCATTTCTGTGTAGTCTGCATGTTCTCTCCGTGTTTACGTGGGTTTTCTCCGGGTACTCCGGTTTCCCCCACAGTCCAAAGACATGCGCTAAAGGTGAATTTAATCAAATCTGCTGTAGTGTATGTGTGTGAATGAGTGTGTATGGATGTTTTCCAGTACTGGGTTGCAGCTGGAAGGGCATCCGCTGTGTAAAACATTTGCTGGATGAGTTGGCGGTTCATTCCGCTGTGGTGACCCCTGATGAATAAAGGGACTAAGCTGAAGGAAAATGAATGAATGAATGCATTTACATACAAGATATTGAAATATACGCAGGCATTTTCAAGAACTTCAGCTTTTTTGAGACTGAAAATACATAAATCTTTAAAGTTGGTTTAAACTAACAGGCAAAACGCATAAAAGGTTTCCTGTTTTTTGGCTAAAAACTTTGTCATGTAAACTTCCCCTTGGAAAAAAAGTGCAGCAGATCTCAAGAAAAACTATAGATTATGATCACTTATTACAGATTAGATGTTACACCATATTCTCAAGCTGAAACTTGCAAGAACTCTTTTTGAGAGATCAAGACTTCGCATAAGTAGGGTTGAGGAACTTATACCTTAGCAGCCTTTCTTGGCCTGCAACCATTTCCAGCCTATTGTGGTCCATTATAATGCATCACTGAACCCGCTTTCATTTACTTACCCTATCTGTATTAAGCAAGCATTTCAACGCTACAGTGATAATGTAATCCTTTTTTGTCACCTGAGCGCATCGATAAAGACTCATTCTGAATGGCAGAAGAAAATCTATTTCGTCAGATATTGCTTCATTCTATTTGTACAGTAGTCTTGCGTATGATTAGGGAATAAGTCATTTGCTGACCCGTGTCACAGATATTGCTTCATACTGTTTGTATAGTAGCCTCGCGTATTATTAGGCAATAAGTCATTTGTTGACCTGTTAGCTTTGCATTTTGGGGATTAAGTTCTTACGTCCTTCATCCTGATGGAAATGAGTTACGTCCTTACAGAGCTAAATATAAAGGGTTGGAGAACCACTCTTTCTTGATCTGTCTCTTTCACTGTTTGCCGAGCCACTTACACACACAGACACACACACACTGTAATTGGGTCTAAGAGGGTTTATCTGCGTTGAGGGCTAATCAACAGTCTCTCTGGGTCACTGTCGATATATAAAGACAGACACAGGAAGAGAAATTGAGGCTCTCTTTTCTTTTATCTTCTTCTATCACACTTCTTGACCTCCACCTTTTTTATCACTTCCTTCTCTGTTTAACCATCTCTTTAAAACCAACACTGCAGTGAGTATGGTAACCAAACACCATACAGTTAAAAATAAGAAGAAGAAGCAAATATTGAATAAGTTAGCATGACTAACTTTTTTAACATGCAAAAATGTAATGTGGTGCTGATGTATAAGCTTTACATACGAAATCTATTTCACTGAGTAAGTTAAATAAAGTTCTCCCTATCCGTAGCATGGCTCTTTGGAGTAGCAGCTAATTTTAACAAGCTAATTAGCACTGACTGTCAATTTTAGTGCTAATATTTTTGTCTGGGGTCTGACTGTCTTCGAATGCACAGATGAGGTCTAAATACGGGGCACACTCCAGTGGGGCTATCAGTTGCAAAAGGAGGGAACGACAGACTTCAGCTTGTTTGAGTGCTGAGCTATGATAAGCTAAGCTAGCCTACCTTTAAAATACTGTAATATGCTATTTTAGGCTACTAGGCATGGGGAATTAAGTTTGCTGTACACATAACATGTTGCTAGCACAGCATTTCATTCATATTTAACACTATTTGAGGCAGGCAGGCAAGGAGGGTTGGGTATGTTATGACTGCTGTACTATGTTAGCGTACTATTGCATTACTACAAAGTTCTATTCCTAGAAGTTGCTGAAGTAAATGGTAAAGAGACACTCCCTGGCAGCCAGTTCGGAAATGCGTTACATTTACGCTAGCTGCCTTGAACTCACTTTTACACATACTGATATCCAAATAAGAGGTGAACAATAACAAGGACTCAAGTTTCTTATTTATGCTTGTATTCTATTGCATGAATGTCTTTGCAGTAGTCTAAAGTGATTTGAAATCTCTACAGTGCAGATTAAAAAGAGAATAAAAAAAAGAGCAAACCAGCTTAAAATGGTCACAATCACAGGTGTCTGATCTCAAACCAACTCCAGGCTGAAAAATGTCTAGGACTTTGATTATTTATTTCATATGTGTTTATTTAGAATTAGAACAAAATTTTGTAGGACCCTTCAAGAACTGGTTTGGACACCCTATGCCCTAATGATCCACAACAGAGACACTGTACTTGAGATACATATCAATTTAGATGAGAGGAACTTTAAATATTGTCTTGAAAACAAGGGGCTTTGGAGTCTAAATGGATGCTATAAAACAGAATCACATCAACCCGGAATGTACTGTAGTTCAACCAGTGGAAACCAGCACAGTAAATATCAGTAAATCATCTTAGGCTAGTTTTTCTTCAGTGGGACATATTTTGTGATACTAGCCAGGCTCATCAATTGTCCAATGTTTGTTAATCTATGGTCAACCACTGAATCCACACATAATGTATAACATAAATACTGTAGCTAATCTGATAATTGTATCTCATCTCTGTCCCACAGAGAGTGAAGTTGTCCCTCCAGACCTTCTCCGGCCACGATCCTTCACCACAGTTCGTGGATCCACCTCTTTAAGACGTGAAGCAGACACCTCCCGCCTGTCCGTCAGCCTTTGTGATCTCAACCTGCCACAAGACGACTCCAGGCTTCGACTCCCTCCTGCTCCAGTCACCTGTCCCATTCCTCAAAACTCCATGAACTCCCAGCAGTCGTCACTACTTCCTCACACCTTGGAATGTGATATTCGTTTCCACCAGCTCCGAGGTGCCCACATCAAAATCCTCAACGAACAGACCGTGGCACGATCTGAACACAACCGCGAAGAACGCACGCTGGTCTTCACAGATCGCCCGCTGAGAATTGGCGAAACCATCTTCATTAAAGTCATTAAGTCCAGTCCTGCTCGATTTGGGTCTCTCTCGTACGGCGTGACATCATGTGACCCAGCAGTGCTTCGTCCTAGCGACCTCCCTTACAATCCCGAAGCGCTGGTAGACCGTAAGGAGTTCTGGGCGGTGTGTAGGGTGCCTACTGCTTTGCAAAGTGCTGATATACTGGGCTTCCTGGTCACTCAGGAAGGGGAAGTAATTCTGAGCCATAATGGCACCAATGTGGGGATGCAGGTGTGTGTGGACAACTCACGACCACTCTGGATGTTCTTTGGACTGCATGGTGCTGTCACACAGCTGAGGATTCTGGGTAAGCATGCTTGATCTATTGTGCATCAAATTGTCCAACTCAATCTCACAGCAATTTGTAACTTTTTGATTTAGCTGTTAATTCATATGAATTTGTAAGATTTGATTATCCCACAATGACAGTTGGGTTTCTTTATGTAATCTGGGTTTCTTTATGTACAATTTCTCTTCAATTCATTGATAAAAAAAACATACAGACACAGTCCAATAACCTTTTAGAACACCAGACAGTGCTCCAGGTCTCACCCACACACACACCTGCAACTATCACACTCTCAGTAAAGTTTAAACCAAACAAATATATGCACACAAACTCATCCATGGCTAAAAACAGGTAGTATTACAGAAGTTTGTGTGGGTGGGCAGTGACCTCTGTTAGCTTTGCATGCACTCTCCAAGACGTCTGTCACTGGAAGCACATTTCCCTCCCTTTCTGCGCTGCACAGACACACTCGCACCGTCTCATTAGCATGCGGTGAAGGAAAGGAAATGAGAAAGTGAAGAGGAGAGTGGGCGATTCACACTTCATTTGAGAGCATTCATTTGAGAACATTTCTCTCGTTTACATCTCCTCTCTCCATTTCTCATTCCTATTTCCCCTCTTAGCATAATGTTTTTGTTCTTTCAAAATTCAAGGTTCAAAATGTCATTGTAATCATTTAGCTGTTGTCTCGCTGTGCTTATTCAACTGTAACAGCGGCAAGAATATACAAAGAGACATGAAATATGAGGAAACCACAAATAACATTTT
>CAIGQW010053480.1:1535665-1578795 GCA_903798125.1 Danio choprae
TTTTAAACATTTTTGCATAGTGTAATTCCATTTCAAACAACCCTGATAGAACGTAAATAATGACATGAACAAACCTGTACTGTTTCCCCACACACACACAAAAACTAAACTATTTGACAGATGAATTATGGGACTGCATATACCTGCAACTGGTTTAGTCAGTACCCTTTTGCTATTCAAAATATAGAAAAGACTTTCTGCCATGTTGACACATAGTGCTCATTTTATGCATGACAAAGGGCTTTAGAGAGGGCTGACTTTCTCTAATAGGTTTTTTTGAAGTCTCTCCCTCTACGTTTGGAGGTTAGAGAGACTCAGCTGTTCTTGTGTCTCTGTTAATCTAGTAGAGATGCTCTTGAAGAGGCCGGACCCTTGTGATCCAGGGCCAGTTGCTGAGGCCTGGAGAAGGGGGATTTATGATATGTGCATGTGTGGAATGACAGGAAGGTGGAATGGCATGTCAGACTCATAAAGGATCATGCTCGGTGAACCCCACCCCATATATAACCCCTCACCCGATGTCCAGCTTAATAGGGGATCAAATTGTAGGACTTGCATATTGTATGCAA
This sequence comes from Danio choprae, assembly GCA_903798125.1. NCBI lineage: Eukaryota > Metazoa > Chordata > Actinopteri > Cypriniformes > Danionidae > Danio > Danio choprae. Next base: position 1,536,235 of record CAIGQW010053480.1, read on the forward strand.
ACGTGAGCAAAGAACACGCATGTATAATTCACACCAATGATAGACCCAAATCAGAACCTTGGGGAATCTCACTGACTCCAGTTTAAATTTGTCATCCAAAGTAAATGCATGCATATAGACTGACATCAGAGGGTGAGCTTCTTGGGTTAGTTTCAGTTCAGATCATATACTATACTATAGTGTATATACTGTATGTATATAAGAATTCACAGCATACTAGGAATGAGGTCAGTTCAATTCAGTCTCAGATCTACAGACATCATTAAAGGCCCAGAAATCTTAGGGTGTTGATTTCTGAGGAATTCCTTAATGAGTCCATTAACAATTCTATTAGGACAGAATTCTATCCCTCCAGTAATTGGTTCTAAACTGTTCACAGTCTCTTTTTTTGATAACTTATTTTAAGGTATATTTTAATACAAAACTGAATACGTATCTTTCACTACAGGGTTGTTATGTGAACAAACATTCAGAAAATAGGCTGAATTGATTGGGTAAAGTCAATAACTGCTCTAAACGTTTTGGTCACTGAGAGAACTATTCAAGCCGTATAAAAAAAAGTAGGTCTGCTGGTCTCGGATCTGATAATGAATCTCAGGTCAGCATGATCTTTAAAGGTGTCAGATTCAGATTCCATCCTGAGCTTCAGCAGCCAAAACAATGCACTGACATCACTGAAACAAGCACCCCATCACACTCACAAACACAGCACCTGTGCAGTTATGCCATATGTGTACTGTAGCTCTGAGAAGAGTATGACAAGTGTACAATTGTTGACAATGACAAGTTTTTGAACTTTTGAAATGTCATTTTCATGTCTGATATGAAAAATGTTCTCAGTCTGTTCATTACCATCCAATTTATATTACACAAAAGAATTATGTAGTTTTTAATTTTAAAATGACAATATCTTTTACACAATATCTGGAATATATCCAGACAGCTGCTTTAAATTACAGGGTACAATTTGTGCTCCAAGGAAGGATCTGATGACTGATTTATGAAATGTTTGTGCAATCAAATTCATAATCAAATATTTTACATTGCTATTTACTTTTTTTTTTTTTATAGAATCCATTATTACTACAATAGAACTGAAAAGCACTGAATCATATTGACTGTTTGTCACCTGTTTATATGTGCATATTCAGGCTCCACTTTCTTGGGTGATGCTCGTGACCCGTCCAGCCCTGGTTCGCCCTCTGCCTCTCCCTCAGGCCTGTGTGGTGGAAGTCCAGAGCCCAGTCTTCATGAACGTGGCTGTTCTGCTGCCTTCTGTAGCTCCACTGAAGGTCTGCATGCTTTTTTTTCAGACAGAGTTATCAAATTTCAGGACTTCCTGGAAAAACAAATAAACACATTTTTTATTATCAGATTATGTTTTTGGCTCACAAGTTTGTTGTGTTATGATTATATGATATTTAAAAAATTGCATTGTGGTACATTTCGTACAAAAATCCTTCTTGTGACCACTTCATATAGCACTGTGGCATCCTTTCCTTCTAGTAAACGAACTGTCTGGAGCAACTAGTACAGTTCTAAATGAGTAAATGGTAATCAAAATTCCCCCATCTTTCTCTGTCACAGGAACGACACCCAACTCGCCCATCAATCTCCCCAAATCACCAACTTTCCCATCTGCCTCAGGCTCATGGCTGGACGAATGCTCTATCTGCTATGAAAACACAGTGGATACCGTCATCTACACCTGCGGACACATGTGTCTCTGCTACACCTGCGGCCTGCGCCTCAAAAAAATGGCCAACGCAAGCTGCCCCATCTGTAGGAGGGCTATCAAAGACATTATAAAGACCTACCGGAGCACTTAGGGGAGCCCCCTCAACCCCACCCACCAAAACCCAAGTTTCAAAAGGGCCATTAAGGATCTCTAATAGATCTCTGTTTCAAGAGAGGGTCGGTGTCACAGTTCAGGGACTTTCTCTGGCACTGCATGGGTCTCCGTTTCGCAATGCGATGACTTTTGTACTCTTGAACCTTCAAGGCTCAGGCATCCATTCACAAAGGTCTGTTGTATTTCATGCTCAAGTCTCTGTTGCTATGGTAACCAGTGATGTTGCTGCTCCTTAAAAGCATCTGGCTAATGTAAAACAAAAAAAAATACAAATCATGGACAGTATCTCATCGAAATTCAGGTGACACGCTCTGTGAGCCATAACAAACTGCAGTAATCTCATTCATAGCGTCGCTGCATATCCTTTAAAGCTGGAATCATACTCAGTAGGGAGTGTTACAGTCTCTTTTATCTTTCTTCTGTTGTCCTTATAGCTAGTCAGATCAGCTAAGACACTGATGAAATTCATACAAAAAAGAAAAATGTCTCAGTGTTTCACAATTTTTGTCTGTGCTGAGCTGAGACGAACATAAAAAAAAATACAGATGTAAAGGTACAGTGCTTTTCATACCTCGCCATTTCATGCTAGCATTAGCCTGCTAGCTGAAAGCTTACCCATATTAATGATCTGGAGGTCTTTGTGCATTGATGACTATTTGATCATGTGTTTCGTAATGTATTCAGAAGCTTTGGTAGGTAGCAGGTGAAATGGTCCGCTATAATTTTGCTTATGCGTGTGTGTGTGTGTGTGTGTGTGTTCAACAAACAGGACGTTGTGGTGAAATTAAAGAGATATCATTTGTTAAAACAATACACAGGAATGATTAACCAATAAGTCATGTGGCAGATTGTTATATAACAGGTCGTTTCCAGATAAATAGCATTAAAATTGGATATTTGCATTGATCCAATTGTGCTGGGAAATGTAACTGCCGTAGAGTAGTGCGGTTAAAGTGGAGCACCTCATCTCACGGCCCTTAAAAACATGTTGGCCTAATCAAATCTTGATTTATTGTGAACTTGTTCTTGACTGTCGATCCAAACACGCAAGCTCTGGGTTTTCTGTGAAAGCAAATTGCAATGTTGCCATGGAGAGCAAAATCTAGGAAGTAGGAAAACAGCCTCGAGGCATTAGCCAATGAAAGAGTCATTTATGGCTAGAGGATATTTGATTTGCCCAGTTAATCCATATTTCCACCAACCCCCCACAGCCGACAGTTTGCGCAGGCCAAAAAATGGTCTGTCTGTGTGGGGATAATAGTGAACTCAGGTCACTGATGAAATACCAAATTGATTAAAATGAAACGCATTAGGAAAACAGGTGGAACATAGCCATAAGGCTGGCTCTGTGTCCTGTGCTGAGAAAGAAAGAGTAGGTTCAAAAAGACTGTGTTAGCAGTGTTGTTAGTAGGGCTGCACAATATTGGAAAATTTTGACATTGCGATATTTTTTCCCTGCAATATATATTGCAATATAAATACAATTTCACCACATGACTTAAATAGCTCTATATGGAATGTCATTATTTTAAATTGATTGAGATGATTTGTATGGGAGTAAAATATATATAAATAATAAACAGTGATTTATGGATTTCTAGGGAGTGTCTAACAGTATTCTGGGACAAAAATTGAATAATCACATGTAAAAGAGCATTGCATAGTCCTCATCAAATAAATAATTCAATAATCTGTTAGTTTTTTATGCTCTTTATGTTCTCTTAAAATGCTTCAAACTCTTAAAATGTTCACATAGGCCTTAAAAACACATGGAAATTTGAAACTTTTACTCTATAATGGTTAAATTATGCAGTGTCTCCACAAATCTCATGTGTTTTGGCCTGCGAATTCTGGTCATATATATTCATAACTCAACATTGCATATCCTGTAATGTGACTATTGCGGACGCACACATTGCAATATCGATGCTCAAACGATATATTGTGCAGCCCTAGTTGTTAGCATTTGACAGAAGACGTCTCCTTTACAAACTGTCTATTGAAGGATAATTTAAGTATAGAAATGTGCTAGGACACAGGAAGACATTCAAAGATGAATTTTAGCGCATTCTGAACCTGATATTTGAAAACCTACCTTTTTTATTTGATAGGTAAACTGCAGAGATTAATTTCACAAAACAAAAAAACATGGCTTTGTCATATTTCATATAGATATGTATGTGATACTTTAGCCCAATAATTAAAAGTAAGACGTATTGACATTATTTTCATGATTGTCACCTCCAATAAAAGATCTCTATATTTATGTATCGTAAGTAAGAATCCACTGGATGATCAAAAACATTACCTTTTGCATTTTTCTACAGAAAGTGGATCTTTCTCATCCTGCCCATAGATAATCAGATTGAAAGATGGACGGTGCCAAAACGAAGGTGCAATTTGGGTGTGGACATTACTGGGAAATGGGACGCACAGCCATTTTCTTTATCCTTTTGGCACCAATTTCAAAATATTTAGCAACATTAGCAGCCAAGTTTTACTTAAAAGTAGTTTTTATTGCATTGTATTGTATTAGTGCAGGGGTTGTCAAACTCGGACCTGGAGGGCCGGTGTCCTGCATATTATAGTTCCAACCCTAATTAGACACACCTGAACCAGCTAACACCGGCCCTTCAGGTCCGAGTTTGACAACCCCCCCCACCCCTACTGTTATACAGTACATTTTCACTGTAATGCACTAAAAATGTTCAATCATGACAATCTAGTGAGTTTAAATCAACCTTTAATGAGGATTAACGACAAGAAAATGTGCTTAAAGGTACAGTTCACCCAAAAATGAAAATTCTGTCATCATTTACTCACCCTTTATACCTATTTTTAAACCTATGTGAATTTATTTCTTCTGTAAAACACTAAAGAAGATGGTCTGATGAAAGCAGGAAACCTGTAACCATTGATTTTGTATTTATTTTTCCTACTATGAAATTCAATAGTTACAAGTTTTCATCTTTCTTCAAAATATCTCCTTTTGCGTTCAATACAATAAAGAAACACACCATTTGAGCAAGAGTAAATTTCATTTTTGGATGAACTGTCCCTTTAACTACCATGAAAATAATGTCACGCTGCAAATAAATATACACATTTTCTTTATGCAAAACTTGAAATGTGACATGAGCATGTTTTTTGATGTGACAGCTAATATTCATTCAGGTTAGCGAACAGCAGTATCAGTTTCTACAGTAGATCTAATAAAATGCAGCACTCATCTATTAACTACATGAACACTTTAAAAAAAAACTATTTTGTAATTCATGGCAAATAAGCAAAATAATACACAATAATGTGCTTGTGTGGATTTTAAAGCAGCTCAAGAGGAATATCAGTGAACTACAATGGACTGCAGGCTAATATTGTTAATAACTAGCCGGTTAGCTTGTGTAAAGCAATCGTGAGGACTGGCGCTTAAATTCTTGCTGCTATTAGTATTAGCCAGCTCTCCTTCAGGCAATGCTAACACCGTGTCGAGAGAATAAAAAAACATCCCGTCACTCTTGACAGGATCTTTTTGTTGAGTTTTACTCTGTGGTTTGAAGTGGTGATTCACTTTGGAATGTTAATTTATGTTAATTAGCGGAACCTATTAGAATAGCTGTATCTGAGGTGTTTCTATAGCGCTTTGTTTTTATCATTATTATTATTTTTACTTTTCTCTTTTGGACCGAAAATTATGATTGTATAGTTTGCTTGTCAATCCTCTGTGGTTTTAAACAGCAATGTATTTCTTGAATTGTGTGCTGGTTTTCTTGTACCCAAGAAGCTATACTGAACAATACACCAATCAGGGGCTACGCAGTAAACAATCAGAACCAGCCTTTTTTTGTGGGTGAGATAAGATAAACTAAAGATTATATACAGTACATCAGGTGTTTTGACTTCATTGGCGATGTTTTTTTTTTTACTAAGATGCTTATGTTAACATTTTTACTCATTTTTTGGACGTACAGTTCTGAAAATGCCCCAATATTTGTGTAGAGAATTTATATTTAAGATTTTTGGTAAAACATGAGAAAAATGAATTTTCCCTTTTTATTTTTTACCAAACCTGGCACTTTCATTTGTACATTTTAATCACTTTAAAAGATCAACAATATTCCCCCAAATGTATTTTTCCTTTCTCCCCAGAAGAGTGTAATATAAGGGCAATATTTGTGTTTCTGTCACTTTATAAAATTTGATTGTAGTTTGTTTTAAAGACTTTTCCATTTGACATCATTTTTTGATATGTTGATATTTTGGACAAAATTAAGTTCTAAATTCTGAATCGTGTTATCCCACATTTCTATCCTTTAAATGCGTGTAATGCAATTGTTAAAGGTAAGCGGGGCCGAAAGTAACGTGGGACGAAAGCAACAAAGCGATTTTCTCGACAGCATTTGCTTTCCAGGATCTAACAGCACATTCAGCATGCAACCCTTGATGGAGCTGCCAAATATCAGCTGATTTCGAGAGAGTGTCACGCGGTTAGCTCCAAATGTCTGTATTTAAGCGCAAAAAGTTAATTACTGTAGCGGCCCTTTTTTCCTTGATACAATTTGTGTTTCTCTTTTCACGCATCACAGAAATGATCAGTCTACAGGTTTCTGACTATGACCTTGTTAATGTTCACTGCAAACATATTTTGTCCTTTATTTTTGCAAAAAATAAATATTAAACTGCATTTTCATTTTAAATTTCACATCCATCAAATGTTTTAAAAGCAACCCAACAATGCAAAATGTGAAAAATTTTAGATTTATAATAATTTTTAATAATTTTTTTAAAACACAAACCCAAACACTGCAAGCTCTAATGTGGAGGTGAAAAATAAGGTTTGTATATTAGCAGTGGGACATAAATAACAGTGTTACTTTCGTCCCCGCAGGGACTCTTGCCATTTAAACCTGATTTACTTTTAAACTGAGGAACTCAGACATTGCAAACTTAAGGATGCGTTATTGCACCCAGATATATTTAAAATAGACAAGATTAAGCCAGTAAATCTAGCAAATATTGTTGTTACTTTTGTCCCTCCCTATGGGGTCAAAAGTATAACAATGTGCAACTTTTGTTTGAAGTGAAGTTATATTGGAGCTGTTCTACATTGATACTAAATAACACCTGATTTTCATAGACCACTGTTGTGAGTTAGTTACCGCAGCAAAAATATATTTCTCCTAAAAATATTATCTTTTAAAATTAGGTTTTATTGAAAAATTTTCCCAGTACTGGGTTGCAGCTGGAAGGGCATCCGCTGTGTAAAACATATGCCGGATAAGTTGGTGGTTCATTCCACTGTGGAATTAATGATAAACCTAATTAATAAAGGGACTAAGCCGAAAAGAAAAGGAATGAATTAATGAAAAATATTACTTTCGTCCCCGCTCTCCCCTATATAATTGGTTTATTTTACATTCACGCTACCCACGCCTTGTTTTTCTAAGGACCTACAAAGGAAACATGCAGTCCTTTACCGACGCGCCACTGTCGGATTCGCTTTTGATTGTTGTCGACCCTGTAATGTACTTTCTTTATGTAGCGTGTTTAGAGTACGATGTGTTGAATCAAGATGTGTGTTGCAGATTCTGTGGTAAATGTCATTTACCTTATTTAGCTTTCCTGCTTGGGGATTATTTTAATCAAGGTCTAGATATGACGAAAACAGCCATATTTGCACATTGGCCAAATAATTGTTTGTTTCAGAAAAATAAATAATTATGTTTTAATGTTTTGTGAAGTAACCACAAATGTGATCAGGGATTGCATAAATTATCACCCCAACCTTAAACAATTAAAATTTCATTATTAATTAAATTTGAATATTCTTTTAATAATGATGACAAGACAACATCATATATATATATATATATATATATATATATATATATATATATATATAGACACATTTTTCAAAATTATGATTAATTTTTTTCTTTTGTTGTTTCCTGTTTGGCATTTATGACCATTGTTTCGTTCACTCATTACCCATTGGTGAACAGTGGGACCAAACAAATAAATCAATCAAATATATATGATTCCTCTTTCCCAGGGTTCATTTAAGGGCTGTGCTAAATGAATCATTGATTCAGAGTCCACGAGGTCAGTAGTGATTTACGAGAAATATCTCGGCTTATTGTGGCATTCGATTTTTGACTCAAACCCGTGTTCAGATTTTCTTTTTCTTCTTAAAGTCTGTGATCAGTTTATGAAGCTTTGTTTTGTCTGAGTCAAAGATGACTGTGTCAATAAACTTTGCAGATGAGTTTCAACATGTGGTGTCTTTTTTCTGTGCGCTAAATTTAAAGTCTGGATGAACAGGAAGCTGTGACCTTTTTTTTTGTGATGCAGTTTTTTTGTTTGTGATGAAGTTTCCGTAGCTGTATCCCTTCTAGACTTTTTTTTATTAATGCATGAATGACATACAAAACCATGCCAGAGGTGTACATAAAAAATATGAAATGCATAATAGAGCTAAATAAAAATATTAAAGTACAGACTCAATAAGTAAAACAAAATAAAATAAAATAACAAATAAAGAAAGAAATATTACAAATAATGCTAGGCCTTGCTAACTCACAATAACTTAAACGTGTTAAACAAACGGTTTTTCACACACATACACTATGGACAATTTAGCTTACCCAATTCACTTATAACGCATGTCTTTGGACTTGGGGAAACCGGGGCACCCGGAGGAAACCCACGCCAACATGGGGAACTAATAATAATATATTTGATTAATATATGTTAGTCACGCCCAATAATAAATTCTCATAATCTTAGAATTTAACTGAAAACAAACAGGAAGTGCATTTTCCGGTTTCAATTTTATATTACAAGGGCAAACTCTTTGTTCTTAATGACATGCACAGATGAATTGCTCAGCACAAAACTAGCAATGTGAGCTCAAAAAAATCTATTCAAAATTGAGTCTGAAAATATGCAATATGAACCATGATGGCAACCTGACCCGGAATCAGACGTTAAAGGTGGCTTGTAAGAGGAGCACTTGACATGCCTGAGATCAGAGGTGTGCAGATGAAGGATGAAAGGTGTCTTTGATGCTGTGCTCTGGAGCTGAGAGGAGGAGGAGTAGGAGGATGAAGATCTCCCCTCACGGTTAAGGGTACTGAGACCAACCCGTATGACAGCCCACCGTGAACACACTCATTTCCATCAGGTCATTTTACAATATGGTCCAAGCTTGTTTAAGCCTGCCCCCTTGTGGACAAAGCCTGTGTGTAGCGCTATATTTCATTCAAACCTAACGTTTTGGTGTGACCAGTGTTTTACAAACAATAGAATAGGAGGGAAATGAGTGGATGATTAGCTTTTCCTATATATCAACCTTAAGGTCAAGTACAATTCCTTGAAAAACAACTATAAATGCATTTCAGAGCAAAAGCTTGTCTGAACATTGTGCCTCAGCCCTTCATTTGTGACAGCAACTCCATATATTTTACATTTTTAGTAGTAGCCTATAATAGGAACATATTTATCATTGGTTTATAGAATAAGCCCTCTTAAAAAGGAAATTATGTCATTATTTACTCATATTCACAACTATGCACGATAAAGGCCTACTCCTACCATAAAGGCATGCCTCATACATTGGAAAGTATGTAATTATTTACTCACCCTTGCATCGATCATTTGCAGACGATTCATTTTAAATGCACACAGTAGTTTTGTGTTGATAGTTGTTATAGACAAACATATTCCGTCGAATGTTTTTCTCGTCATCCAAGTAGGCCTTCAGTATGTTTACAATGCGCCCCGGCAAAACCAATGGGCTTTAACGTCTGTTTAACCTGGCACGCGTTTGTTCGCGGCAAAACGAGTATGAAGTATTGAAACAAAATTGGATAAATGATAATTAGGAAGAGAGGAATAAAAAGCGACTGACTGCATTCAAGGTACATTTTACAAGTTGCTGCTTTCTTAAGCTTAGCATTACTTAGCATTAGCATAAGTTCATCTGTGAAAATCGAGTCTCACGAACTCTCAGTAAATACATAAACTTAGCTAGCTATGAACAACATGCACTGTTCTTTCATTCTTTTTTTAATATACTTATTTCAATTGAGGCCTAATCCATATAGCATGCTTAACATTAACTTATTCTACAGTTGACATATAAAATCAAATATGACGTGTAGCTGTATATAAGAAATAAGTTAATACGTTTATTAAGTGTTTTTAGTAAAGATTTAACCCAAATATCTCCTTAGCATTGTTCTTAGCATTGCACATTTTCATCCATCAAATTCCATCTGTTGTAGCAGTAATATAACACACAGAAACAGATAAACAAAATATACATATAAACAGTATGTTATTGATTTACCTGTGGTAGACCTGTTCCACAATAATATGCCAGCATGCTAGCTGTGTAGCCTATTCTACATTGCTGTTATATGACAGTCACATGGTGTAGTTCCAGTCCTTTACGCTGGAAATGTAATGTAAAACAAGGTTGCATTTACATTGTGGGATATTAAACTCCAAACAAGTGTGTTTTATTGACTTGAATAAATTTCACAGAAGAAAGTTTACCATTTATTTTGAAAACTAAAACTGATAAATGGTGTGTTGGATTTACAAACATGATCCCTAGACCCTTGACTGCCTAAAGCCTGACTCTCTTCATGTATATAGATCAGTGATGCCCAAACTAGGGCCCGTGAGGCAAAGTTGGCCTATGGTAACTTTTGATTTGGCCCGCCATCCCATCTGAGAAGAGAGGGAGAATGATGGAGATGGTTTCGAGATTGTCAATTCAAATTTAATGTAACCCTTTATTTGTTTTATTGCTAAAAGCTTATCTTAAAGGCTTCAATTAAATGGTGTAAAATAATCAGATTTTGTTTAAATGTACATATGGTCACCCGACAATGCAGAGAGCAAATCAAGTCAATGAAGAGCAAATCAAGTCACTCCACTGTGTTTTTATTGCAATAAGTTATCATTTTTTAAGGTTTTACTGCGATTTAAAGTAATGTTTTCAATTTGTTTTTGAAATATTATGAAAAAAATTAGGAAATTACCCATGCCAACTTTAATGTAATATACGTAGTTTGGTATATTTACCTTCGGCCCATGGCTCTCAATGATATTTGGTTTTTGGCCCTTCATATGAGAAAAGTCTGGGCACCCCTGATATACATGAAGGTCCTCTGCTAAAAAATAGTCCAAAGCATGACAGCGAGATACGAACAAGGATACATTTTATTGTGTTTTCCTTTAGGACAATGCAAGATACAATGTAAACATAAAAAAGGTACAAAAAAAAACAAAGTAAAAAAAAATAATTGCTGAAAATTAAAAAAGCTGAAGCTGTAGACCTTTGAAATCTTACAAAGAAATGCATACAAAATGTAGATTTGGCTGAGCGTTGAATAACACCAATGCAAGGCTTTCTCTCACTTGTTCCAAGAGCACCCATTTTAATATATCTCATGATTGGAGGGGGTTTGCAAAATATCCAGCCAAGCGTTCCTTACATCCAATGGTTTGTTACAGAGAAGCATTGTGCTACCTCATTTAGTCATCTTCACTTCCTGTCCGAGAATTAAACTTTGCTCGAAGATTAACTTGAGGAGTTCTTTGAAGACTGTCTTTTTTTAAATATATATATATTAATGTAGAGTTCAAAGACTGTCCAAAAACATGCTATACATGTATAAGATCATATTTAAAGGAGGTGGTAACAAAACTCTCCTGAGACTGCACACAAACAGCAATCTGTTAAGTGGGCGCGCGATGAAAGCAGCCCTCAATAAATTGAACTTTCAGAGAAGTGACTCTCATCAAAACACTCTTTTAAGTAAGATGTTACCATTTTTTTTCATCACTGTTAATTAAGAGGAGAGGAGGGATAATTAGTGCAGACAGCCGAGCGAAGACAGGGACAGAAAACAGCAAGAGATTGGACCGCAGCAGCATGTTCGCTCTCTGTATCCGTTCCCTTCAAAGTGAACACATAAACACACCCTGCTGCCTCACGCCAAACACCAATGCATCAGAAATGCAAATGATCCAATAACAAAAACTTGCCAAACTCCTTTTAAGCACTTCATACAGTACATCACAACTCACACACATACGGCTTTCTCTATCCTAATCCATGCCTAAAACAGGTATACTTGCTGAAAATCCAGGGTAAGGTCACAAATAATGTTAGGTTATTAATCAAATTTCTCAGTTTTTGTATACGGAACTTCCTAGCAATGAAATTCTAGTTATTTTTATTGAATTTTTCACTTATTCGTAAATACTGAATCAAGCAAAGATCCTTTCACGTCAAGAATGATCATGTAATCGATATTGTTTTGTTATTGTTTTGGATTCTTATTGGCCTTCGGTGTTTTAATTAAGTCCTAGTTTCTCAAAATTGACTTGTTTTGTAGATTTTTTTATTAAAATATCCAAAAACTATCACCGGCGTTCATTATTTTACTGACGTATGTAATTGCATCATCTTAAATGTTTCGAAGAATATTCAAATCTGGAAAAATGAGCAATTTTGTAGTGACATGGACCGTGTAATTTGTCGCCACGCTAATGACGTCACACATCATCGCTTTCTGGTTCGGTTTTAAAACTTTAATATGTTGTGTTTTATTAAACAGTCCCGTAACATGTAATGAAGACGACAACTCCCATGATTCCACACTGTCAATCTACGTCATCTACGAAATGAAATATTGTGCCTTTAATTTGTAGACAGCGTCGTTTCCAAAAACTTGCATTCCCAGTTCAACCAAAACATTGTTGTGTAAACAAATGCCTAAAATGCTAGAAAGTTTAGCGTTTTTAGTTGAAACAGTGTATACATAACCTAAATCATTCCTCATTAATGCTAATGCTAAAGTGAAGATTCGGAAAACGATATTTTTATCAGTATAATAAATCACCCTTGGTCTGAACGACCCTTGTCAATTAAATATACAAAATAGAAGCCTTCCCAAGCCCAATAAAAATAACATCCTGACACAAGCAATCACGTACATCCTCACGACTTTGTTTTACGCCAACATGACATGTAGACGCCTCCGTACATCAAGGCATTCGCAGACACAGGAAGCTCGAATGACTCCTCTTGATGATGTTAATACATCTCGACATGCTGTGAACCATTAGAGACATGATCAATCTATCTCGGCATCTGATCCAAACCCCCTGGCAGCTCCACATCCACAATCAGTGTGACATTTGCATTCACGGCACCCCGTCTCAAGCATCTGTAATTAACCGAGCACTCGGGTAATGTGATTTCACAGCGCTCGCATGTACCCCCTGACACCACAGTGGGTATGCTGGAGACGAGGCCTCCTATTCTTTTACACCAACATTCTGTCAGCAACTTTTTTTAATGGTTAGTCACATGGATATCCGTTTCTCAAGTTTTTGAGCTTGCGTTCTCAAGAAACAATGGCCTCAAAAAGACAAAGCTGCTCACTTGAATTAAGTTGCAGTGAGTTTTCCGACTGAAATAACTAGTGTTTTCTTGAACGCTGCGCTATTATGACAATGTGATGTGACATCATAATGAGCTGCTGCCGCTAGCGGAAAGCTTTTCCAAAAGTGCTAATTATCATAAAATGCCTTGCTTTTCTTTTCACATGGAGAACGGGTCTTTGAGTCCATTAGAGCTGGTTAATTATGTCTAACCTTAACTGGATTACCTTCTAGCCCAACATCATAAACAAGCATTCCTTCGATTCACCTTCTCGTTCCAACATTTAAAAAAAAATAAACCTGTATGTAAACCACCACACCATACATCGTACACCATACAATTACAATAAGTATCCCACAATGGTGAAGTAACAGCGTTCTCTTCCGATTCACGAGTGTAAGGGATGTTCCAGGTTTAAACTAATGCACTCTTATGGCTAATTTCTAACTATTTAACATCAAATGCATACAATTTGATTTGTACAAATTGTATCAAATGACTTTATTCAAATACAAACATAATAACGACCTCATAAAATAGTCGGTGTTACAAAAGTGATACAAAATATTTTTGTCTGTTCGACAAAGATCACATTGAATGAACTCATAAAAGTGGACTTTTTCTTACAATACTCCAAAAAATCTTTGTTTTCATTCAAATTATGTTCAAATATAAACAAACTTTCTGTGTTTCATTCATTTTCCTTCGGCTTAGTCCCTTGTTTATTATGGTTTGCCACAGCAGAATGAACCGCCAACTATTCATATATGTGTCACTCAGCGGATGCCCTTCCAGCCGAAACCCAGTACTAGGAAACACCCATACACTCTCGCATTCACACACACTCATACACTACGCCCAATTTTGCTTACCCAATTCACCTATAGCGCATGTCTTTTGGACTGTGGGGGAAACCGGAGCACCCGGAGGAAACCCACACGAACACAGGGAGAACATGCAAACTACACAGAAATGCCAACTGGGACTCGAACCAGTGACCTTCTTGCTGTGAGGCAACAGGGCTAACCACTGAGCCACAGTGCCACCCTCTTTCTGTGTTTCTCAAAATTCAAAAATCTAAAACATTTTTATATAGTCAATATAAATATCATTACACAAATACCCATGGGTTTTCGAAGTCATTAACTCTTTTTTTTTCTAACTTCTGCTAGTGCAATTAAGTGCTTGTGAAAACAAATTCCTAATAAGTCGAAATTATTTTTGACAGCTTGTCGCAAAACCTGGAACATTCCTTCCTGTTAACATAACCAACATATTCTCTCATATACACTGTTTTACAAATATCTTTGAAAACGAAAAAGAAAACAGCATAAAGCAGCAAAGAAAAGTCTTGCAAAGACATTTCAACTCATGAAATGCTTCTCTTAACCAAAACCTCCAAGACAGTCATCCATAACCCTCCTCATTTTCAAGCAGAGTGAAATTCTCCCTTATTATTTGAAAACTGTAATTCATGTGATCCAATTTAAACGTGTATAAGCGTAAATTCAGACAGGAAGTGGAGCAAACATTTTCAATCCATGTTATTTTAAGTTTAAATTAAACCTGGACTGATCCAGAATTAAGCACAGCTATAAAAAAAGTATGTGTTAGTAGGCTAAATGAAGTTTGTAAAGAAAACTGACAGTGATATAGTATGCGACTCCTCGCCGTTTGCCATTGTAGCGAGTGTATTGGGAATGTAGGGGCGGATGTCAAAGAGACACGTCATGTGTGGTTGGCAGTGTGTGGTTCAGTGCTCGGAAAGACGCTGATGGATTTGCCCCTCCATCACAAATTTGTGATTTGACAGGCTGAACTGACACATACATCACAGAATCAGATATGCCCATGCTTTCTCATTATTTCCATCCTGATTCACCATGGGTCTGTAATGTCAGCAAACCCCTTAAAGCAAGATGTGGTTCACTAGGTAAAAAAAAAACGTGAATGCAGAAATCAAGTCATGGTTGGCCGGTCCATCTATCAGGGGATTTTAACATTCAGCATAACATATATTAAAACACAAATTGAACGGCTTGATATTTTCATTTTGACTTGGAAGATGGGACAAAACCAGGCATCGTTTGACATGTAAATGTCAGGGTTATACGTACTGTAAAAATGTTCCGATACTATCGTTCTTAACTGGAGAGATGCCTGTTTTTGTATTGCACATTTCCTCATTCCATCTGAGTAATGTCAAAAAGTGTTCAGGAGAAAAAAAATGAATCAAACAGTAAAAACACAATATTGTTCCTGAAAAAAAAAAGCATTTAAAAAAAAATCTAATAAATAAAGAACACATAAAAACAGAGCTAGCAGATACACAAGTAATATGACATAAGAACTAGTCCGACGCTCAACAGTTCCCTTGTAAATTGTATAGGCGCAAATGAAGAAATAAAGCATAGTGTTAATGGAGCTTAGCGACATCCATCACAAGCGCTGCGCTGTAGTGAGTCGACACATGTCTATAATGCCATCGTCACTTCCGTCAATGGCTTCATTTTCAGTTTTAAATTTAAACGTTAAAACCAAAAACTAAACTAATAATCACCCAAATTAGAACTTTAAAATCACGTTATTGCTGTCATTTCTTTCCTCTTTTTTTTTTTTAAAAGTATAACATTAAATAAAAACACTCAAATTAAATTTGGTCCGGTCACAATTTGGGATCCACGTATATTATTTAACTATAGAGCCCTGTGTTTTTAATTATGAAACGTATGTTGTTTGTTATTTAACCATTCTTATTACAATGCTGGTTTTTAATAACAACTTTGATCGATTATCGTTTTGATTATTATTATTTTTAATTGTGATGATTTTAAAATATATTTAAAAAAATGTATTTGTTTATTTAAATAATCTGGCATTATATGTGGCTCAATAACGAGAAAGGAAGTGTCCAGAGTTGCTAAAGGTGCAGCAATCAGCTTGGTGAAAATGTATTCCTGATGCAAAAAAAATTGTGTGAAATTATGAAAAATTAAAACATTAATTTCCAATTTCAAGACAGTATTTAACGTCTGCATAAAAAATATCTTGGTAGGGAAAAACAAGATATAGCCCAGGATATAGCAGTAGCCAATTACTACAGAACTATCAAGTGTTTAAGGCAATAAATGACAATGACATGACATCTCTGTAAGACAGAAGTATAAAAAAATATTAAATAATATAAAAAAAATCATAAATAACAAAAACAACTGTTCAATAAATTAAAAGCTGATGAAGTAGACTGCAGCTTTAAACCAGTGCGTTCAAGAAAAAAGCTCAAACGCATTGATTCACAACAAATGAACGACTTCATTCATCATTATTGTCCATGTGTGATCACACAACAACCAACAAACAGACAAAGACAAAATAAACACCGTTCTGCTTAATAGAATATAACTGTGATCTAGCAGGCAATTAATGTTATAACGGTTTAACACTAAAATACTGTCCAGCAGAAAACGAAATCAAATAAAAGTCAAGCGTAGCTCGGTTAAGAGCTCGCGCTATTCATTAGAAAAATATTTCAGCAGTCTTGAACATCAACTGTTTGATGCTGTTGTTAATGGACTTGGTTTAAACAAATAAAGGGGGAGTAATCGTGAGCTTATCAATGGACTCAGATTAAGTTCACAAAATTATTTGATCTTTTTCCATTTCAGAAATTGAAGAATTATCCTTAAATGGTAATACTGCTTACTGCGTAGATTTCAATACTGCCCAGCAATATCGTAAGAAATTAATTAACCTTGCATATTAATGTGCTTTTTCTTTGGGTTAAAAAAAATCAAGTGCTTCCAGATATAGCAATTAAATATACTTTGTTCTCAGTTCTAAAACCTTGTTCAGGTTTTGTTGAATACACTCTCTTTTTTTTTTTTGTACCCATAAAATAACTACTAACTCTAAAACAAACTCGCAAATGTGTCTGTAATTGTTCTTTGGTGTGATCACATTTTGGGCTCAATGTTATGTTACTATTTCCCTGGGATAAAACGCTAAACGAAACATAGGATTTTCCAGTCCTGATTTCTTAAAGTATCGATTGCCGCAGATAACAAAGCAGCAGATTTAGCACACATGGAGCAGCAACAGCTGTCTACCTTCCTAATATAACCAGATTCACTTTGTAAACTAAACTTGGGATTAAACCCAATAATGAGGTGGACGTGAGGTGATCTATGCGGATGTAGCTTTCACAGACTGCTTTCCTCTATTATGTTTTGTTCATTTGGCCTGCAACGATTTAAAGTATGGGGAAGACAAAGGCGACGAAAATAATGATGACTGTTACAAGAAAGCAGAAATACATCTCTAAGGAAGATATAAAAACATCAACACAAAACAATTAACAAAGATACGTTTTTTTTTGTCTGTTTTTTTCAATGACAATCGAAGCTCTGTTGCTTTGAACGCACTCGATGCTAAGGTAAAATCGTTGTTCAGTTTTGAAATTTCTCGTTTTTCGAGCGCCCACGATTAAACTAGCACTTTTTGTTATGCTGAAATTCTCTTTCTCTCTTTCCTTTTACACTGTAACAAAAATAGGTTTGTTGCTTTCTGTACTTGTAGGCCTATGGCACTGAGTTGAAGTTTGGTATTTTCGATGCTTTACTGGTATTTGACCGATTCCTCTTAACATTCAGTGAAAGATGTTCAAAGGCACCCATTTGGCATAAAGTTATGGCAGGTATTTTGCTAAACATTCACCTGCTTTACTGTAGTTTTAATGTAAACTCCTTTCTAAAAGGCTCTGTCCCTCTCATCTCAAACCAACAGTCCTTCAGTCAGTTTATCTTTTTACATTTTGATTACAATTGTGCATGTTTAAAACATTTTTGGGGGAATTACTTTTTTCTCTCCAGGTAGTTAGAAGGTACCCAGCCTTTACGTCCATGTAAACCATCAAGAACCTGGCAGTACCACCATCCGTTTGGATTCTTCTCCAAAACTTCAAGAGAAGTGCCCTCTGAGAAACCCATGGTCTCTTCATCTCCGCGATAATCGGCGATGGATACGTAAACCTCTCGAAGGTTGTTGTGAATGAGTTGCATCTTCTCGATGGGCTTGGGTCTTACTGTAGAGATTGGAATCCCGTTCCTCTGAGCAATCAATGGACTTGAGCTTCCGGCGGGAGCTGTAATGGTGGTCCCAGCCCTCACCCGCACATCTGTCACCGGCTGTGGTCGTATGGCGGTAAAAGAGGAGTTTCGTCGTACGCCACCTGTGGACCTCAAGTGGTCGCCTGTACCCAGTGATTCATTTCTCCTCAAAGACCCTGTATGGATATTGGTTTCCTTCAGAGGCTGTGGTGGAGACACAAACACTGACTGCGGTCGCACTGCTGCCTGACGGACACCGTTGCGCATACGTACACTTGAGCCGTTCAGCATTGCTGTTGGTTTGCTAAATCCCCCTGGTGGTTTGGATGGGATTGGGGGGCTAGGGTTGCTCATGCTTCTTAGGTTTTGCTGGTTGAGGTTGTTAAGGGCCTGAACACGCTGCTCATTTTTCTCAAGACTGTTGGACTTGTTGGTGCTTCCTAGATCAACAAGTGGGCCATCACGGGATTCCTGAATACCGACATTATGGGTATGTTTAACCGGCTCCAAGTAAAATGTAGGTACCCAACCCTCATCATTGCCCCAACGAACAAACCACCATCCACTTTCCTGCTTCTCCAGTACCTCAACCTCCACACCAGCTGGGAAGCTGAGCTCTGACTCTTGGGCTCGTTCATAGGCATCTGTGGTCCTAAAGAGCACACTTTCGTGGTCTGATTCTCCACCTCGGCTACCCTTTGAATAAACACTGGAGAGATCGGAGGTACTTCTTGAGGAGGTGGAGTCCTCAGAGGACACAACTGAAGCTGTCTCAGAGTCTTCACCACGTACTGCACGAATTGCTCCTTGCCGATGGCTTCCGGTGGGCCGAAGGTGACGGCGTATGCTGCTAATGTCCATTCTTTCAGGACTTTGTGGCTCTGACTTTGTAAGCATAGGTTTGGGTCGCACCACTGGTTTGGGCCTTGCTAAGGGACTCTGACCTATCCGGATCTCCACATCTTTACGCATGACAGGCTCTCTTTTGGGATTGCGTGCTGATTCGTCAGAAAATAACTTGGAGCTGTGTCTCTCAGCACGGCCAAGAGAGTGGCTTCGGTTTAGATCCGGCGATACCTTCCGAAGGGGCTTCCCTCCGCCAGAAGAGGACCCAAAAGGTTTGCGACCCAATGTGAGACTTCTTGGAGTATGTGAATCACATCCACTGGCGAAGTCATCAGAGGAGAACCTGAAGCCTTCATTTTCATAAATCACCTCCTCCTTGTTGACATCCTCCAAAGAGTTTCGTTTCCTCAGGGGTGATGTCATCACTTTTAATAAAGGTGATGCTTTGCCAGCTTGTGCGATCCTTTCGGCAGCCGCTGGATTGCTTTTAATTTCAAACTTACGGGGCTCTGGTTTGGGGGAATTATGTGTTTTTGGTTTTGGAGGATTGCAATCCAGCTCAGAGTCAAAACCAGTGGCAGGAACATCATATTCTGGCTCCTCATAGACACGCTGGGGAGACTCGGGAGCTTTGGAGGCAGAGCTGCCCAGAGAGGGGCCTTCCTCTGAATCCTGTTTCTTGACTGGTGGAGCAGGGGGCGGAACTTTAGGGCGTGTGAGTGTGCTGGTTCGCCGGCTCAGGTTGGGCTTCTTGCGTTTATCAATGTAGGAGCTGGGTGCCCAGCCCTCCGTATCCCCAATCTGGACATACCACCATCCTCCAGAGTTCTTTTCTATGACCTGAAGACCACATATTACATAATTATAACTTTTATCACACTGCTTATGTTTACACTGACATATATTAAATACACTGTATAGTGAGATTTAAAAAGACTGCTAGTAAATATGCTTTAAAAAAATAAAATAAAATAAAATCATAGATTTTAGTTAAGATATATCAGCCTTACATCAGCCTTTTGTCCTCCACGGAAGCTGATGCCATCTGAGATACTGGATTGAAACTCTGCTATGGTGTAATACTCCGCTTCCACAGTAGGGGCCTCTGGAGGTTTGGGCAACTGGAATGCCTTGAGTAACGGAGAAAAAGTCTAATAAATAGATGCTGCTCTCTATTAATTTTCAATAATAATAACGTACTTTGGACTGCCTAACTTACCAGGTTTGCATCTCTCCGAGGAGGAGGCTTCTGTCTCAGGTTTGGAGATCCTGCCAGTTAAACAAAAAACATGTTTATACACTGTCTCTCTTGTTAAGATAGCAAATATTATTGTTAATTTAATGAAATTTAGGATTAAGAAATCAGGATGGCTCCCAGTTTTCTTCTCAAAAACATTTTTTTTTTTGAGTTTGTGACCAAAAAGTTGCCAAACACAATTAAAGTCTCATTGTCAACCCTCATTATATGAGGTCGGAGAAGTGTTTCAACACACTCAAGCATGCATTCACAACAAGCATGTTTTCAGAAATAATATCAGAAGGAAATCTTGTAGTATGAGAAATATGATGGCCTGGTTATGACCAGCGAGAGCAATGACGAGCAATTGCCAGTGAGAAAACAAGACAAAAAAAATAATTAAAATGTACAGTTTTAGCCACAGTATATAGTTTATAGTCTCAATATTTTTGTTTATTTATTGATTTATTTGATATTCGGGGTTTTAGCACAATGTGCCATGCATCCAAAAAATGCAGTTGAATCAGGCTACATTTTGCCAATTATTTGAATAGGATGAATCACATTAAAGGTTTAACCAAGGCTAGTCATTTTGGGAGTATATTAGGGATTATATGTTTTCTGTTAAGAACCTATGAAACATAATTAATAGGGGGTGCATCTTAGTATCCACAACAAAACATATTTACAAGGATGAATGTCATGTTATGTGAGCAGTACAGCACCATGTGTCTTTTTTTTTCAATTGTATAGTGTACATTTGGAATTAGACAAATAAGTAAGCACAAAAACAAACAGCAAACAAACAGCACTTGACAGGCTGAATGTCGAGCAACAGAGAAAGTGAATGTGTCACTATCAAGGTACACAACACCCGGACAAAATGTTAGAAAACACATGTTTACCACAAAGAAATGTTACCTATGGCATCAAATCCTATGTGCAAAAATAACAGGAACATACATAGATTTATTATTTAAAATATGTCTCAATTCACTTACATAGTACAATATAACAGTATGGTTTGTATATAAATAAACAGCCATCCAAATCTAACTCTGAAAAAATTATATGTTTTGTTATAGATTGCTCACCTATCTCAACTCTGTGCGGTGCAACCCGGGCTATGGCAGGTGATCCTGGCTCTGCCCTGCTCTTGTTCTCCTGTAGGGTAGCACTAGATCCAGAGTTCATTCCCAAAGCAGTGACCACTGTTGGTGCCACTCCAGCCTCTGGGGCATATGGCATTGGTAAACTTATTTCACTTTTGGAGATGTGGCGCTCAGGGGTGGTGGCTTCTCCGTCAGTCTGAATGTCCTTCTCGCTTACGGCCTTCTTGTTAAGGAGGTTACTGATCTCCATTATGTTTCCAATTATCTCCACGGGACCAGTAAGAGTCTTCTTTCTTGGGGAAAGGTCATCTTTCAGTTTCTTCAGGTACGAGGCTGGGGCCCAGCCCTCCTTACCTTGATACCTGCAAACACAAATAAAAACAAAATGCAACAAATAAATTAAACAAATATTGAATAAATAAAAATAACTACGATATCTGCGATATCTGATATTATTTAGAAAATAATATAATTATAATTTAATTTTGGAACTATGTTAATTCTCCTACTGGCCACTAGAGGTCAGCATAGCGTTCATAGTAGGATAAAGCTGTAGAAAGGATGACTGGTGTAGAAGATAACTGTCCCACACACAACAGATGCCAGGATATATCCTACTATAGTAGACTCCTTTTTTTCTTTTAAGCATAGCAAATAGTCAAAATTTGAACTTGAGAGTGTGCCAAATCATGACATAATAACCAAGAGAACTATATTTGTAGAGGGCAGTTTTAGAGAAAAATTACAATGTTATTATTTAGCGTAATTTCTTGTCTGATTTAGTGGATACGAAACCAATGATAATACAGTTTACTTTTTGAGACAATACTAGCAATCAGGCAATTGAGAATTGCTATATAGTAGACACTCACCGAACACTTTATAGGGCTTGTTAACAAAAATCGAACATAAGAGCTAATCACATAGCAGAAACTAAATACATTTAGGCATGTGGACACAGCGCTGACTTCACTAAGTAGGACATGTTCCTGGATTAACATCTATGTTGATCCTAGAACAACATTCCAATCAGCCAATCAGAATTAAGGGATACGTTTACAGTTTATGTTAAGTTTAGGCTTACAGTTAGGGTTGTGTGATTGTTATCCAACTATTATTCCCCTCTTATTTTGGGAATAATTTACGGTTATGGTTGGGTTTAGGGGTAGGGAATAAGTATGGATTACATTTTCGATCTAGGATCGCATCGTACTTGGCAAAATCATGACGTGTGTAGACACATACTATATCTGCTGAACATCAGGATGGGGAAGAAACGTAAGTAACTTTGAACATGGCGTGAACTTTGAACGTTGGTGAAAGACTAGTATGAGTATTTCAGAAACCACTGATCCACTGGCATTTTCAACACAAATATCTCAAGGGTTTAATAAAATTGTTGTTTAAAAAAGAGAAAACATCCACAGATTGTTCTGTGGTTGAAAATTCCTTGTGCCGGTGCCAGTGGGTCAGAGGAGAACTGAAACAGACTGGTTTAAGAAAGCTTATAAAAACTCAAATAACCACTCATTACAACCGGAGTCACCAAAAGAGCATCTCTGAACACACAACACATGCCAAACCATGAGGAGGAGCACACCAGTGTCAGAACTTGCACAGGCTCACTAAACCTGGACAATAGACGACTGGGAAAAACTTGTTCTAATGAGTCTGCCTTTTTTACTGTTGCATTCAGATGGTAGGGTCAGAATTTGACTAAAACAACATAAAAACATATGAAATCCACTCATGTATCATCTGTTTAGGCTGGTAGTGGTGTACATAGAGATCACAGAGGTTTTCTTGACACACACTCTCAGAAATAAGGGTACACAAGCTGTCACTTGAGGTCTAACTTTTTAAAAAGGTATGCATTTGTGCATAAGGGTCAATATTATAGCTGGTATTTATAAATGGAATTTGAATATTCTGTGGAAGCTGTAGGACAAAGAAAAGTACATCCTATCAAAACGTTTGGTCCAAATATTACGATTGGCTGTCCAAAATAAGTAATTGCATTCCTCTGTGCACCCTGTTTGCACAGGGAATTACATCAGAGAATGACAGGCAAACATTAACAGCCTACCTTCTTTTTTCAAGTTTGGTATTGTAATTACTAACTGTACTATACTGCGTTCTCTGTGGTAAAAGTTATGTGATGTAGTGTAGTGATGTTGTCTAGTTCCTGCATTTAGGGGCATGACTTTGAATGGCAATTTATGGAATGGGATGTAGGCTTTCAGTGCTATCAGGCTAACGTTAGCATTTTCCAAGATCTCTTATTGCACCTTTAAGAGAGCGCCTTTGGGATGTGCTGGATAGGAGATTTGACAAATCCGCAGGAACTGCATGATACTGTGAAGTCAATATGGACCAAAATTTCTGAAGATTGTCTCCAGCATCTCACTCAATCCTTACCATAAAGAAGTAAGGCAGTTCTGAATGCAAATGGGGGTCCAAATAGGTATTAGCAAGTTGTACCCAATAAAGTGGCCAATGGGTGTACTTTATTTTGCTTTATATAATAATATTGTAAACATCTGTAGTGAAGACGTTTCTGAAGACCCAAAACATGCTTAGCAATATCAACAGATATATTGCAATGGGGAAAAAAAGCTTCAGACTGATTACCTGATGTACCACCATCCCTCCAGGTTCTTCTGGATGACCTCCACGGTTACTCCTTTCTCGAACCCGATCTCATCCTTTCCCTGACTGGCATAAGCCTGGACGGTGACATATTTTTCCTCTAGAAAAACAGAGATAAGGGGAAAACTGAGAAAGGGTATTATACATTGTTGTTTTTTCTCTACTTCTGCCTTTGCCTTTTCTGTGGTCTAAAAGAAAACGGACAAATAAGATTCAACTGCTTACTTACAAATGTTTGGAAAACAGAGCAGAAGGAAAAACCACAAAGTTTGCAGTAAAGACCCTTTCCAAAACTCACTCTTCACCACAGGCACAAAAACACAGTCATCTCACAATCTGTCATTAACATGAACAAATCCTGTAACCTCCAGAGCAATGCAAAGTAATTACCCAAGGACACAATAATTATGGTAATCTGAGAAGTACCTCAGGTCAGCCTTAACGCAAAATCATAATTATACTTTACATAAGGAATATAAAGCCTTTTTAAGGCCATGAAAAGTTATTACACTGTAAAATTGTCATGATATTTAAAAAAAAAAGAAAATAGCCATCACGCATGCTTTTTCCTGCTTAAGTAAAATGAATCAGATTGCTTGGCATAATGATAATGAAGATTATTATCATTAAAGGTCCTGTGAAACTAATTTTAATTAAAACTTTTAGATGTTAGTTTTAAGGAAATCTATTAGCTAGTGTTAGAATTAGTATTAGCTGTAAAAAGTGATTAGTTACTTAAAGCGAGTAAACCAATTGCCTTAAAAGCAACAAGTTGACTTTACAAAAATAATGTAAGTAAACCCATTGTAACTTCGAGCTGTTAAGTTGACTTAATTTTAAAAATTATGCAAATTGTACTCACTTTTTTTAAAAATAAACTTATCACTTTTTTCCAAAACACATTTATTATATTAGTTTTTTTTCCAACTTTTCTGTATCTAGCAAAATGACATACAGTAACCAAAATAAATCTGCTCTTCCAGACTCCAGCGTGTCTTCTAAATTCAATACAGGCTATAATTGTAGATTTTATAAACTAAATGAAGCACCAAATATGTAATTTTGTAATAATTACGGTAATTATTTGAAAACAGACATGCTAAAATAGTCTGATATACTGTAATAAGGATTAGTTGACTGATTGTGAGTACAATTAGCATAATTATAAAAATGAAGTCAACGTAACAGTTCCAAGTTACAATGGGTTTACTTACATTATGTTTGTGAAGTCAACTTGTTGCTTTTAAGGCAATTGGTTTACTCGCTTTAAGTAACTAATCACTTTTTACAGTGTGTGCTCCAAAACAGTGACAAAATTCACGTTTGGAAAATATAAATCTGAGATAAACATCCAAAGCTTGCAGTTTGTCACGTCCGCCTAAATCGATCAATGATTATTTTCACGTCATGCTTCAGTTCCTCTTTAAATCTTGACCAATCAAATGCTCTCTAGCATCTGACATGCCCCACCCCCTTCAAGACGCTTCATTTGCTTTTCATTTGATGCGCTTGAGCTCAACCACTCACACTGGTAACTAAATGCTATTGGCTGTTTTTTAAAAGGGATGGAGCTAATCTATGTCCCGCCCTCTCTTTGTTTTCCATTGAGATTTTGTCAATCGAATAAAAAAATGCACATTTCAAAGCACTTCACAGGACCTTTAAAGCCACCCAAATGATAATTTATGTATAATTTTCTTCAAGCAATACATCTCCTTTGATCGTGTGCTAAAATATGACCCGGACATCTTCATCAGAGGTTTTGCAAGACAAAAAGACTAGCTTAATTCCCACCGTTTTGCATTGTAGACCTGTAGATCTTCCGAAGAATTGTTCTCCCCCCAAAAAGCACACATAAAACATGATTAAATATTGTTTTCATACAGCATAGCGATGTTTAACATCTACATATCACTCTGATGTATTTCCCTTTGCAAACGAGCTAACAGTCAGCTCAGAGCGATGTTATAATTTTTTGTGAAACGGCAAAGGAGAAATAAAAAATAATGCTGATACGGGAGACATTTTAATAGTGGGAGAAGTGTCTAAATAGAAAACCAACAAAAGGGGTGATGGATATCCTACATCTAGTTTTCCTTAGCAGTGAATTATTCAGTCTGACGACGAAATGAGGTCAGGCGAGATATTCGCTCTCTTTCGTAACGTCTCTATCAACACTTCATGCTTTTCCCAGCAGCAGACACACTGGGAAATCTGATAATTGAATATATTACAGTGAAGAAACTAACCTCATCCTGAACTTCTGACCTAGAGCTGATACGAGGTTTTAGAAGAGCTTTTTAGCACACATTTAGCTAAACATCGCCTTATAAAAAAAGTTATCAATTTTCAATACTCAAATTACTGTAATTGGCTAGTTTCTGTCAGGAATTGTACTTTGCTATGTAGTTTAAAAAATGTGTACTTTTAGTTAAGCACATTTTTTAAACTGTCCACTTTAAAACATATCCATAAATGAACAGTTTTCCATATTTTGTGATTCATGTTTTTATTTTTCCCTGTGTATTTATGCTTTTGAATTGCATTATGGGATCTTGATGTTTCTTGCAACAACTTTTAACTTTGAAAAGTTTGAAAAAGTGACTTTTAATAACATTTTAATAGTTTAAAGTGATATATTGTCTGACTTATTTTTACTATATATTGTTTCTTATTCGTTATATTATTTCAAACTACTAAAATGTCAATAAAAGTTAAACTTTCAACATCAAAAGTCGACAGAGCAGAGATCAAGGTCTTATAATGCAATTCACAACCATAAATAAACAGAAAACAATTCCTTTGTCTTCATGCTTGGTTTGTGCTTTGACATGTCAACCCTGGAACCTTATATAGACAGGTGTGAATGTACCTGAGCTCAACTCAGAGCTTCACGGCAAAGGCTGTGAATACTTCTGTACATGTGATTTTTCAGGTTCATTTTTTCATTTCATTTTCTTTTCGGCTTTTTTAATCTGGGGTCACCACAGCGGAATGAACCGCCAACTTATCCACCATATGTTTTACGAAGCGCATGCCCATCCAGCTGCAACCCATCACTGGGAAAGATTTTTCAGGTTTTTATTTTTTAATAAATTTGCAACAATTTCAAAAAATCTTTCTTCACATTGTCATTATGGCGTATTGTGTGTAGACTTCTGAGGAAATAAATGAATTTAATCCATTTTGGAATAAGGCTATAACATAAAAATGTGGAAAAAGTGAAGCACTGTGAATACTTTCCGGATGCACTGTATGTTGTTTCAATTCATTTTGAATAAGTAGTTTGGGTGACACGGTGGCACAGTG
This sequence comes from Danio choprae, assembly GCA_903798125.1. NCBI lineage: Eukaryota > Metazoa > Chordata > Actinopteri > Cypriniformes > Danionidae > Danio > Danio choprae. The sequence continues at coordinate 1,563,806 of CAIGQW010053480.1, forward strand.
GTTAGCACTGATGACTCACAGCATGAAGGTCACTGGTTCGAGTCCCGGCTAAGTCAGTTGGCATTTCTGTGTGGGATTTGCATGTTCTCCCCGTGTTCGTGTGGGTTTCCTCCAGGTGCTCCAGTTTCCCCCACAGTCCAAAGACATGCACTATAGGTGAATTGGATTAATTGGCCGTAATGTATGAGTGTGAATGAGTGTGTATGGATGTTTCCCAGTACTGGGTTGCAGGTGGTAGGGCATCCGCTGTGCAAAACATATGCTGGATAAGTTGGCGGTTCATTCCGCTGTGGTGACCTCTGATGAATAAAGGGACTAAGCCGAAGGAAAATGAATGAATGAAATAAGTACTACTCTTGAGTACTTTTAGAAGGGCTACTTTTTACTCATACTTTGAATAGTATTTAGAACACATACTTTTACTCTACTTGCACTACATTTTTTTGGCAAGTAATGGCACTTTTACTTTTCAGTACTCTTTCCATCACTGCTTGTGAATAAATTCAGACTAACGGGAGTGAGAGATGTGAGAATATGAACGCAGGAGCCAAAAAAAGAAATGCCTCAAAAACACATTTTCCACCACTCAGCACTATTTTCACGGTGGACCATTCTGCATGGTGGAAAAAGTCAGGTCGGTCCAGAACATATTACTTCAGTTTTGCATGCACTTGTGGAGCGGTGTGCCAATAGAGGCTTTTTTCCCCCTTTAGCCTCCTTGACCTAAAAACCACTGCAATACATACAGAGAAGTAAAAAAATGCGAGCGAGAGAGATTGCTGGTAGACACCTCGTTCTAGCTGTCATACTCATACTGACCCTGCAAACTTGCTTGCTTTAACATTTCTTATAAGTCAACTTCAGCTTTCAAGACTTTACTGTGTCCTGCAGGCGCTGTACGAATTTGAGATGTTCCTGCTGCTGATGCTGTAACTTCTTGACACACCTGAATGAACAATTCATCCAAAAATTGTTCATTTACTCAGCCCCAAGGCCAAAGACAAACACACAAGCCTTTCAACCTGTCAAAATTATTTTTAACACATAAGTAAACTGTAAATGTTCGAGACTTCCAGTATAGGGATATAATGAGAAGACTTTCAAAGTTCCGGTATTTTGTACAACTAAAAAATACACTAAAAACGACGCGTTGACTCTGCAAAAAGACTCTTCTGGTAATTATTAAAGGCTAAAATTGTGAGCGCACTCTGGTGGCAGGCTGTAGTATATAAACAACCATAAACCGAGCGCTCTTCATGTAAAAAGTCCAATTATACTTCAAATAAAGATTTATTTTCAGATTTAGGCAGTTCTTGTCAGGCTGATGTATGTTCAGTTTGTTTTTATTTCGTCATTTGAGACTATAAATGTGTGACTAATATTAATTTTCATGATACTAGATTTTTTTTTAGCTAGTTTATTTTCCATTGAGTAGCTACTAATGCTAATTTGTTAGTTAACAATGTAACTGTTAGGTAACTTATTCCTCTTATGTACTTTCCTCTTGCTTTATGTGTTATTTATTTTTATTAGTATTATTTTATTTTATTTTTTTTTACTGTTTTATATGTATTTATGTGTTTATATATATATATTTTTTCTGTTGCTTTGATTTTGTACGTTTGTTATTGAAGCATAATAAAAATAATAAAAAATAAACGGCAGGTAGATATGACGCAGGTAAAAGCGCCTTACTTCTGTGCGCATGTGCAGTACGTGAACGAAAGCGATTTCAGTCGCTTTAGTGTGGATGATTGAAAACGATAGTGTGCACATGGAGGTTTTCAAATTGATCCGGATTAGTGTAAATGTAGCCTTTAAGTGGACGTTAAGGATTAAAAAGGTAAAAATAAGCTTATCTATAAGTATTAGTACTTAATAGACAATATACTAGCAACTAAACATTAGATGTCTGACGGACGTGCATATCATGTCTATATTGCATCCGTTGGCATAATAGACACCGTTTAGAATGTGTTTGCACAGTGGGTAGCAGCTAAAAAATAAGTACTCATAGCACAAAAATTGATACTAGAGTGCTTCATAAATTAAATGTTAAAATGGATATATTTGGGCAGGATTTTGTCATACTGCACTGACTTTGTCATTCCGAATCTTGAAGGACAGGCCAAGTCCAGATGAATGCTGATGTGGCTGATTGAAAGTGAATGGTGACCATATGTTGTCAAGCTCCTAAACTGACTGAAATTTGTTTTGTGTATATTCCAAGTGCATAGTCCAAGAGACCGTATCATAACTTTGTGTGAGAAAAGGACAAACTTTCCATCATTATTATTAACATTAAAGTATTCAATCAATACTTTCATGGTGTTTATATACAGTTTCACTTTATGGAAAATCACATATGGTAAACAAATAGTTTTGTTGTAGTACATGTATATGGAATAATTAAAGTACTAAACTTAAAAGCCAACTAATTAAAAACAGAATAATACTAAATTCATTCATTTTCTTTTCATCTTAGTCCCTTTATTAATCTGGGGTTGCCACAGCGGAATGAACTGCTAACTTACCCAGCACATGTTTTATGCAGCGGATGCCCTTCCAGCTCTTCTTGTATTTATGGAGAAACTAAGCCTTTGTCTTTGACTCGGCCGTGACACTCTTTGACTCATTATTATGTATACTGTAATAAATAAATAAATATGCTTAAATGTAGTGACACACAGTGAGCCAGTGACCTACTTTAACACTTTCTACTGTGAGTTTCCAACAACCTCTCCAATAATGCGAGCGAAGGGGGGAAAAAAATAATGAGGGAAAAGCAGCCACAGAGTTACAGTAACAGTGTCACATCCAATGTAAAATCAGAACTGTTTATACAAATATACATGAGCCACTGTTTAAAAAAAGAAACAAAAAGATCTTTGTGACCATTTTTTGTCCAACATATAATAGTTACCATGTTTATTAGTGGTCAGTACGGCAAGGAGAGTGGACTTCTTAAAGAGATAGTTCACCTCAGAATGTACATTTACTCACTATTTATATTCCCTCGAGTGGTTTCAAACATTTATGAGTTTCTTTATTTATGCTGAACACAAAAGAAGTTATTTTGAAGAAAGCTGAAGACCGGTAAGCATCTACTACCATAGAAGGAAAAACAAATACTATGAAAGTCAATGGTTACAGATTTCCAGCTTTCTTTAAAATATCTGAACAGAAGAAAGAAGGTCAAACATGTTTGGAGCAAGTAAAGAGTGAGTAAATAATGACAGGTTTTTTTTTTCAGTTTTGGGTGAAATTATCCCTTTAAATTGGACTTATTAAACTTGAGATAACTCCTGCCATGAGTCAACTGGCATTTCTGTGTGGAGTTTGCATGTTCTTTCGGTGTTCGCGTGGGTGTCCTCCGGGTGCTGCGGTTTCCCCCACAGTCCAAACACATGCGCTATAGGTGAATTGGGTAAGCTAAATTGTCCATGTTGTATGTGTGTGAATGAGTGTGTGGATGTTTCCCAGTGATGAGTTGCGGCAGGAAGGGCATCCGCTTCTTAAACATATGCTGGATAAGTTGGCAGTTCATTCCGCTGTGGCAACAACCTTATTAATAAAGGGACTAAGTCGAAAAGAAAATGATTGAATGAAAACACAAAAGAACTATGCGCATTTCTACCTTTAATTACCATAGCAGTCAAAAAGATGCATGCATTTCAGTGTCTGCTACTTTTCCCTGTGACTTTAAATATACGTGCCTCTGTTGCCTAGCAACTTCCTGCTAACCAAAACATAATTTTACTTCAGATATCTCTTTCAAAACAGCATCGTGAAAAAGCCTTCTCCCCTGCTTTTGAAAGTGAAAATGAAAGTAAGGCGTGGACACTCGCAGGTGGTCTGGAATAAAGTTTCAACATCTTTTCAATTTGACATTATTGTTTATTAATGTTATTTAACCTGCCAATTTTATACCTTATCTTTTAAAGTTATATTATGTATACTGTTAACCGAAGAACATTTTATAGCTACTGTATTTTTAGTAGTAGATTTCTGGCAACCAGAGCTGCCAGTTTTTTTACTGTGAATTTTACAGTTCTCTTAAGTATACCGTAAACCAGGGGTCTCAAACTCAATTTGACGGGGGGCCATATCAGTGACTGACAATTCATAGGAGGCCCGCTTTAACATTCAAGCACAACAAAAAAGTGGAAACCTGATGTAACTGATGCACTCAGACATTCTTCCCCTAGGTATATGCAGTGAAAGCTCCTTCTTTCTGTTTTTGTACATATTGAAGGGGTAGTTTAAATTGCTATAAAAATACTACAATTTAATAATAGGCATAATAATAATTATTATTATTCTGTCCCAATAAATTGTTGGTTAACCAAGTTGTTTAATAGATAGCGCAAGAACAGCAGAAAGCAGATTGGGCAACCACATCTGTGGAAGGCCACATCTGTAAATTTCTGGCAACTACAGCTGCCAGTTTTTTTACCGTAAATTTTATGGAATTTTTATAAAAGTGTAACTATACATTTTTAGACTGTATTACCAAAATTATCATATTTTTAGGGTGATACCTTAATTAAATATGACAACAGAAATTTAAAGCTTAATTTTAATATCTCAAAAGAAGCTTTGAATGTAAATATGACATGACAATATGATGTCTTATATGAGAATGGTCAGAATGACTGCTATAATAATTCTAGTAGTTATAGAATTCTGGTAGTTTCAGTGTTAATAACATCGAAGAATAAAAACTGGTTTGTGTGAAACCTCTTTTGGAACCTTTATTTTTCACAAGAGGATTTGATCAATTCCTAACCCAAAGTGCTCTACTTAGAGCCATTTGCATGGCGCTCATGGCACATTAGCACACTCCAATGGAGACACAAATGGAAAACTGTGGGAATTATATCTCCGTAGAGGTCCATGACTCAACATGAAACGGCAGATCTCCAAGGAGATTCATTACCATACAAACATGCATTTCCATTAAACGTCTAGACATTAGTCTTTATTTCAGGTCTGGTTGTTTAGATGGGATTTGGAAAGGTCAAACCGCATATGTGTGATTCAACTCATCCTCTACCTTAAATTTAGAGTTCAGCAAATGTTTACAAACCTCAGGATGCCAAATCTGACTGCTGAATTTTTGGAAACCTGCAACTTTATTTCTTCTTCTGTGGGACACCAAAAATCATTCTGAAGAAATTATTGTGTTTTTGTCCACAAAATGGAAGACAATGGCGATCCAAAGTCTCAATGGACTTTCAGCTTTACCAAAATGTGTTTCTTTACACACAGATCATATAGCTCGATCAGGAGCTTTTCCTTTTAAAGTGCCCCATTATGCTATTTCAAAAGTTTCTAAAGGTTACCTTGTTTTAAAGGTCACATGCAATTAGTTCACATGTATTAATGGTCTTAATGCAAGATTCTCATGATATACATTTCACGTCACATTATTTCTCAAAGAAGATTTGTTTAAAGGTCTTGTTTTTCTGAATCTGAGCCAAAATTGTAATACATATCAGATGTAAGTGACCACTGAAAACTCCACAGTTTTGTTTAGTGACTGAATTATAATCTTTAAACTGTGTTAGCCAGCAATAGTTACTTGTTAAGTAGAAAACAATTTTAAAAAATCAAGCTGGCTGAACTAAACCTGTTAGTCCACCAGATGGAAAAGCACCAGTACTAACTAACATTAACCACTCTTAAAGGGACAGTTCAGAAAAAGAGTTTAAGTTTGGTCATCATTTGCTCACTACTTCTTTTAAATGAGCAGTTTTGGTTTCTTTAGTTTGCAGAACACAAATGAAGATATTTTGAAGAATGTTAGAAACCAAGCAGTTGATGATCCACATTGATTCCATAGTATTTTTCCTACTATAGGGACCATTAATTGTTTGGTTGCCAACTGTTTGGCTCTTTAAAATATCTTTGTTTTTGTTCATCTGAAGAAATAACTCATACAGGATTGAACTTTAGGGTGAGTAAATTTTCATTTTTGGGGGTGAACTCTTTTTTTTATCTCTTTACAATCAAAACTTTGGGCTCTAATCCTAATTTGAGAAGACAAATTTTTTTTCAGAACTATGTACTTCGAAACCAATCTTTCTCCAGAGAAACACTGTAAAACAGCATTTTCTTTGTCAGCAAACAAACATTTTACATCCATACACATGTAAACACAAACACTAACATTAAGCAAGCAACGTATCATAAAGGTTTTATGATAGAGCGCGGATAAACAGGCCACCCAGCATGCTTTGGGAGCCCGATCCAGAATGGCTCCAGAAAGTGAGTCTCTAAAGAATGTCTGTGTGCATATTTACACTAACCACTGTGTACAAACACACACACACAAACGCAGCATGCAGATTGGTCACTCACACGTGAGTGCTTGCATGTGATCAGTCTATGCAGGCATGGCATGCGTGACTGCATATGTGTTTCACCTCGGCTCTGTTGGCGGTTGACTATTCCCCCTAGTGTCCATCTCCGGTCGAGCCTCTTCAGATGAGCCTTACGCCTCTTAGTAACTGACACGGGTGAATGAGGACAGCAGAAAGAGAACAGAGACATGACAAACTCAACATAAACAACTGAGAAGCAACACTGGGATTAGTGTAATGAAGATAAATTATTACATGGAAAAAAAGAGAGTGGTGATCGGTTAGGAACGCTTGAACGATGACAACAAAAGCAATAGAGGACTTGGATTAATACATGTGTTATTGGATTTTAGTGGAGCTCGTTATACTGTGGAAAACGTTTCTATGTTCTATTGTGCTGCAGAATGGAAGCGTCATCTATTTTACATCTGCTCGTAGTGCTCTAAAGATGCAAATGTACACTGTTAAAAAAATCTGCTGCCTTCAATTTTAGTTGAATCAAATGAACTTTCAAATCATCTCAACTTACATCAATCATACTGACAAAAAATATTAAGTTAAACTTTGTATAACTTAAAATAAATAGTCAAAACCCGATTAACGTATTACAATAATTCAAAGTAGCACAAAAACATTTGTTGTCATGACTTTTTGTCATAAAATTAGTTTTTTTTTCAATGTAGAGTCAAATGAAGGAAACAGTACACTGCAAAAAATGTCAAACCATTCTGATTACGTACCCCTATATATACATTTCTGGAGAGCGCCAAATACATCCCAGGAGCTACATTTTTTTGCAGATTTTGTTTTCGCGAATCCATCAGAGGCCTCTGTGTATGCTTTTTGAGATCTCAAGTCACGCCTGCTGTTCTTGTGTAATCCAGGCCGCTGTTGATTGACACTGACCGATCAACACTCCTCCTTCCCTAAACCCAACCGATAGTGTTTTAAAAAGTACTGATTGACCAGCGCCCACCACTTCCCTTGATTTTTACCACGTTTTCAGATTTTACCACATTCTCACCCTTTTATTTACTTGTTTATTTTATTTTTTGGCTTTTGTTTTTTGACTTACCTGCTTTCTGGAACCGTTCTTAACTAGACTCGAACCCCATCGTTGCAGACAACTTCGCTCTGAGCCTCAAGTCCTCTGACATACGCTGCGAACTACTGGGCAAACTGGCAACAATGGAAAAGCCGTCCATTTAGAGGTAAGAGGTCAGCTGGTAAGCGCGAAAAGGAACAGCATCATACTGCCCCGTAGCGTTCGTTTTAAAGATGAAATGCAGCCATATGTTCCTCTGGCTACATAATTTGCGATCTCCAGAAATGTATATAGGGGTACGTTTTCAGAATGAGCCTATGTTGAAAAATGTTGGGTTCCACACAATTGATTTGTGTTGGGACAACATGAAGGAATTAAGTTAACTTACTAGTTTCTTACCTATTTAAGTTGATTGAACATAAAACAATTAAGTTGTCCCCCAAAAAGCTCAAGAATTGTGTTGTTTCAGCTCATTTTAAATAATTCATTTGAACAATTTTGAGTGTAGATGGTCTAGTTCAAACAAAGTTCAGCCTACAAAAATCTGTCTACATCTTGAAAATTAAGCTGTGTGGCCATAAGGAAAGGTAAATTACCCCTCTGGGATCAATAAATTGCGTGCACGCGTGGGGATTTATCGATCCGCCTAAGACAAAGATAGTAGCAAAAGCTTCATCTCCAGCCTGAACGCTCCTAATCTTACACATGGAGCCTTTCTGCACAAAACGCTGCTAAAGTGTGGTTTGCTAAGACAGGAAAGCGAACCCAGGAAATGCTGATGGCAGCAGATGATCGGGAAGGAGTAGAAAATGACATATTTATAATGAGACTGCATCATTCTTTGTGCTTGTTTTATTGCAGTGAGAAAACAGAACAGTGTTTCTTTAACTATGGCATTGTACATCCAGGAGTATGGAGCTTAAAATATGACAAAACAACCTGAATTTCAATTGTGTTAGTTTGAATTACTGACAATTGTAATTTAATTAAGCTGAATATTATATGCCATTAAAAAGTATTTTGAATTTAAATTCCTTAACTTGAACATCTGATATTTAAGACAACTGTATTTTATAGCAGATTTGTATAGACATATTTTCAAATTCCTTATTTTTTTCGGCAGATATCCAGTTTGTAAAAATACAGTTTCAAGTTTTCACAATGAAGAAAATTGGAACATCGGTCGCATGTTAATTTTGTAAATGCGTATTGTGAATTATTTGTGTATGACTTATATATGCTTCCTTTTTTATTTATTTTGACCAGCGCAAAAAATATATATAACTCAAACATCTAACTCATAATCAACTACAAACTTACATAGATTTTTGTGTGAAAGACCCACATCCAATCAACATTTCAAAATCCATTCAGCAACTGACAGATAGGACGTCCAAGTCCTTTGCTTATTTATTGACTGATCGATTGATTTTCAGCAATCCATTTGTATTGCCCTAGAAGCAAATATCATTGGGTGTTATCATTTTCCTCTCCTCTCGACTCCTGCGATAAGTATTTACAGTAGGGGAAATAAGTACTGAATATGTCACCATTTTTCTCAGAAAACGTATTTCTAAAGGTGCCGTTGACACTGTAATAAAATGAAATGACGCAGGGAAAAAGTACTGAACACATGAAGAATGGAAGGTGTAGAAAGCCCAGACAGCAGCTGAAATCTCTCAGTAGCTCTTCAGCAACGCTCTGCTCTTTGTCATTGTGAATGAATATTCGCTGCTTCAGTTCAACATCTACATTATCAGGATGATGAAGATGAAACCAGGGTGGACATTTCAGCAAGACAATGATCCCAAACACAGCCAAGGAAGCTTTCAAATGCTTTCAGAGAAGAAAATCAAGCTGTAGAATGGCCCAGCCAATCACTTGACTTGAATCTAATAGAAAATACAAATTAAAGATCACATTTGATGACGAGACCCACAGAACCATCAAGATTTTTACACTCTGTCGAAGTCTGTGAAATAAATCACACCTGAGCAATTCATGTGACTTCATTCTCCATATGAGAGGCGTCTTTAAGCAGCCATCACCATAAAACCCTTTTATATAAAGTATTCAATAGATTTCAGTAGTTCAGTACTTTCTCCTTGTGTCATTTCATTGCTATTACACACATAACTCAATTTTCAGATTTGTTTGTTTTGTTTTATTTTTTGTTTGTATTGTTTGGGTTTTTACCAAAATCTGGTTAAATTCCAAGTCAACAGCTCCTTTAGAAATTTTATTCCAAGGAAAAAAATATGGCGCGTTCAATACTTATTTCTCCCACTGTATTTTTAGCTCTGGGTTAACCTTTAGGTCACTCTAGCCAATAGCAGAACAGCTTCTTTTTGGAAGGTGGAGATAAACCAATATTGTGATACATATATTGTGTTTATATATTGCGTTTAACGATTATCGCGATAACGATACTTGACGATAGATGATAGCAACACTTTCATGAATGAGAACCCTTTTTTCTATCCTTCTTCAATCTAAGATCTCTCACAGTCCCTAGTCTTTCACTTTTGCCTCAAACCAACAAAATATTTGGCATACAGAGTTTATCTTAAATGATAAAATCCATATTTTGGTCCTGGATGGTGATCAATCAATAAATGTGACGGATCCCTTTATGAGTTTTATTCAGTGTGTCCTACCTTCTCCAGATCTAGATGTTCCCAGGTCCAGATCATCTCTGGTGCCGCTCTGAGAGTCCAGGTAGGTGGCAGGAACCCAGCCCTGTTCTTCAGCTGTACTGACAAACCACCAGCCTACAAATATAACACAACATGTATATTTAAACACCTGGATGGATAGTAGCATCCATGCATTGCGAACCAATTCAAATGCACAAACAATTGGTTTTCGCTAATCTGATGGGAGTTTGCAATGTTTTGGCTTCAGCCGTGCTTACAAACACACTCTCTCTGGTGTTATTTAGCTTCAGGCCATGTGTTTATGAATCCAACGGACTTCCTGTGTAACATTTGGGATCAATTAGACCTCACAGTATCATAAATATCAAAGCGTCTGGACACGATGAGTGTTTGTATACACAGGCAAACATGAGGAAGGTTTGACATGTTCAACGTTGTGCAATGCTTGTGCGTTTTTTGGCCAAAATAACCTCATCGTTAAAATTGATGTCTTTCAGCTCCTTTGTGTTGTGTTGAAATCGTTAAATGTCATATCATGACTTGTTTTTGAAACGTGGATTATGGTGGGTTACCCCCCCTCCCAAACTCAACTCAAAGATGATTCTCAGATTTCAAAACAAACTCTCAAGCAAGAAGGATAAAGAAGAAGGATCCAATTAAAATACAATCACTGAGATTAAAACTATAGATGTGGTTCACCATTAAAATGTAAATCCAACATATGTGAACGCCAATGGGTGAAAACTCAAAGCCGTCTGAAAAACATCCATCCGAGTGAGCATGTTGCCAAGGTAACAGAGTATTGCTGGGAAGCTGTTCATAACAGTGTGATGTCATTAGTCAGCTATAATTCAGCTCATAATGACATCATAACCATACAGAAGCAAGTCTTTTGATTAACGGCAAACGTTGGCTCGTGCCAATAATGATGTCAGTGCTGTATGCTTTAGAATACGTTACACATGTGTAAAAATACTTATGCATGTACAGTATCATTCAAAAGCTTGCGGTCAGTTAGATTTTTCTTTATTTCTTTCTCTATTTCTTTTCTGGATGGATTAACCTGAACAAAAGTGACAGTGACAACTATATTATGACATGCACATTTTGAGCACTGAATAAGCATATTAAAGTGATTTCTGAATAAAGACTCAAGTAATGATGCTGAAAAGACAGCTTTAGATTTTAATATATATTAAAAGAGAAAAATACTTTCCTTTTGCACTACTACAGTAGACCCTCTAAAAGCAAAGCTAAAGCCCATATTCAGTTCATCAACTTTCAATTTGCAATTTGCTCTAGCTTTCATTTTAAACAATACTTTGCAGTCTTGGAATTCTTGATAATGCTATGTGATGGTGAAGATGTCGAGCCGACATAATTATCATCTTCAGTACGTTGGAAATAGACTGTGGTCTTGTCTGAAACCATAGAGCAAGATCCATATCCGGACCACATCTTCAAGACCCAGACCCAGACCATGTTTATGTGGTCTCGAGAGCACAAGATAAAGAGTTCAACTTTGGTTTTAACAGAAAATTTAAAACAAAAACGCATTCAAATTCACAGTACAGGACTCCTGGATTTTCCTGGATCATCTATTAGGAAATATTAAGTAACTTAACTCTCACCACACATTTTGAGTTCACACTTAAAAATTCATTCATTCATTTCTTTTCCTTCGGCTTAGTGCCTTTATTCATCAGGGGTCGCCACAGCGGAATGAACCACCAACTTATCCAGCATATGGTTTACACAGCGATTGCGTTGGAAAGTGACCAAAATCCAACGTCGAGTCAACATCTTAAACCAACGTCATATTGACATCAATTACTGGCATTTATTTGTCAGGTATGGCAACCAAAATCCAACATCTGATGGACGTCATAGTGGTAACATCCACACACGTCAAGCTGTAACATCATTGTACGTTGATATTTGGTTGATTTTAGGTTGGACTGACGGCCTGACGTTGAGTTTTGACGTCAACCCGATTTTCATTTCCAAACAAAATGCAACATCCCCACTTCATGTTGATGTCCTGTGCCTGCCTGGTCTGATAAATATAATTTTTTATATTTTTATATATTATTTTTTACAAAAGTTAACTGAAAGCTATTATTAGAATAGACAGTTACTGCATTTTAAGCCTGCATAAGCCTTGACCAGCATAAGAGATTTCTTTCAAATCTTAATGACTCAAACTTTTGACCTCTAATGTACATTAAAACCTCAAATAATCCCAGAGGTCAGAACATCTGAGTGCCAACAGACCAGAACACTGCTTACATGCAGAAAACACACAGTAAGATTCAAACAGACCACACTGACATCTACTGTATACCACCCTGACACAGCACATCCTTACCCACAAACACACACAAGCGGTATGAATTTGTTAATTATTTTGTAAAAGAGCTGAGAGCAGGTTGTGACCACCCTGCCTGACTGAACCCCTTTGAATGAGATACTGTCTCCCTGTTTATGCACACCAGGAACCGTCTATGGCAAGCACAGAGGGCCAATTCAATCCAAATGCAGAATGGCACAGTTCGCCATCACAAAGATGCTTTTCATTGGAATTGCCTGGTGGCTGTTGATCTACTTGTGTGTATGCTATAGGTATGTTTCATCACAGTACTCAGTACCTCTTTTGAGGTCCTTTTCAGCAGTTAAATGGATGTACTTAAACATAAAATGAAGACTAGTCTTATTTGTAGTAATTAAATCAGTTTTTTTATACATCCGGTGGGTCCTCTTATGAAAGTAGCCATGACCAGTTAAACACTGCTCACTTTATTTTGGTAAACACCTTGGTATTGGGCATTTTCAGAATAATCTGATTACAGTTTATTCATTCATTCATTTTCTTTTCAGCTTAGTCCCTTTATTAATCAGGGGTCGCCACAGTGGAATGAACCGCCAACTTATCAAGCATATGTTTTACGCAGCGGATGCCCTTCCAGCCCCAACCCATCACTGGGAAACACCCATACACTCTCATTCACACACATACATTACAGACAATTTAGCTTAACCAATTTACCTATAGCAAATTGTGGGGGAAACCAGAGCACCCAGAGGAAACCCACACCAACACGGGGAGAAGATGCAAACCCCACACAGAAATGCCAACTGACTCAGCCGAGGCTCGAACCAGCGACCTTCAGGCTGTGAGGCGACAGCGCCACCCACTGTGCCACCGCGCCGCCCCCTGATTACAGTTTAGTATATTTCAAAACAATGGTAACCAAAGCGTTTGTTATGTTTCATCCAGACCAGCAGGCGTCAGTGTATATATCCAGGACAACATAAACAAAATGGACAACATAAGAGTAACTCACACAGGCTGCATCACAATAAATCACAAAATGTATTAGACTAAAAACAATATGTGACAATCTAGCATTTCTGGATTGACAGTTCTCATTCAACATTGATAAAAATAGTGACAAAGATTTCTGTCATGTTACATCCACACCAACAGATGTCAGTATACAATAGATAGACGTGACACCAAAATGTCAGTATGATGCCGATATTGATCATATTGTATTATTGTTTTTTAAAAATATAAATAATATTAATTTGTAGAATTTTTTTCAGTTTCTTAAATAGTGCATTTTCTAGAAATATTGAAAAATAATTCATTTCAAACAGATTTATTTTATTTTATGTACTTATTTTCTTTTACAGATTTGTTTTTCCAGGTCAACTTCAGCTTTCCACACATTTTATACTACTTAGAATGCTCAGAAAATCAAAAACAGCAAGTAAATCCATGTTTTGTATTAATAAAATGTCATTACTGATGTTATTTTAAGGGTATCAATACTAAACAAATAGCTTGTAAGTAACAATATCAATACTGCAGTAGCAATGTTCCCATCCTTACTATTCGACAACACAACCAAATCAAACAACTTTTTAAACACAGAAAGCACATCTAAAGAGAAGACATTTGAGACATTTCAAATACTTAGTCACCAATAATAAAAATGAACATCTAGAAAATAGTATCAACGGACTCTGATCCTCTGATCTGAGGTCAGATGGGATGACTTAAAGGAACACATTTTATGAGTTACCTACAGTTAAACGAGTGAGTTTTAACACTTTTGAGTCCATTCAGCCAATCTCTGTATCTGGTGGAAACAATTTTAGATTAGCTTAGCATAATTCATTGAATCGGATTAGACCATTAGCATTTCGCTCAAAAAATTAAAAGAGAGTATAGTTCCTTGCCATATCAGCCTCTTTTTATTTTCCGTCAGCCTTAGTACAAGATGTAACTACAAAAGATTCAAGCTTTAAATAGGAAAATTATTTTGAGCGAGATGCTAATGGTCTAATCCGATTCAATGATTTTTGCTAAGCTAAGCTAAAAGGGCTATTGCCAGAACTAGAGATCGGCTGAATGGATTTAAAAATGGTGCAACTCTATTGTTTAACTCTAGGTGACTTGTAAAAAAGAAAAAAGTGGAGTATTCCTTTAAAAGCTCGGATTGATATTGTTCTTTATGCCTGCCAAGTTTCAAAGCTAAGCTCTTGCTTGACAGAGCAGAAACAAGTTATTTCACCAAAACAAGAGACACGCAGAGATCAAGACAGACAACAGGAGTCTGTCTCTGATGCAGAAACGATGTACTCCTCTGAATTCCTCAGCGGTTCAGGACGTTACGATCTACTTTTTTACACAAAAACAGACAACAGAAGCTGATACAGGTGGGCTTGCTCTTCAAAGCGAAAGATCTGGGCCGTTCTGAGAAAGATGGTGTTTCTGCAAAACAGACTAATAAATCTTGGACTGCGTATCGGCTTCTGAGAAACGTTTTTCTGACAGCTGCATGTGTGTGCCATTGACTTCTCATATACACATGGTAGGGCAGTAGGTCGTGTGAGGTTGTGTGTGTGTGTGTGTGT
>CAIGQW010053480.1:1583899-1597288 GCA_903798125.1 Danio choprae
AGATAGATAGATAGATAGATAGATAGATAGATAGATAGATAGATAGATAGATAGATAGATAGATAGACAGATGAACATGAAAATAAATTAATTATTAAGAAAAAATACAAACGGGAGAACAAAAAGGAATTGTTGAAATAGAAACAGATGCATGCAAAACAGAAAGAAAGAAAGAAAGAAAGAAGTCAATTTTAAGTCAATTTCCTCTCCTTTCAGTCTGTTTTGGTCATATTAGTCTCATGTAGTGTTTTTTCTGCAGCTCTTCAGTCCAGTTCAGTGCAACTTTTCACACACTCAGCTGTTTTTGATTTCACCTGAAAGTCTTTTTGCAAAGACAGCATGCAGCATATAATAATTTGAAAGTTATTTTAAGCACTAAAGGCCTGCTAACGGTGATGTCATAAAGCTCACAGTCACATCCCTAACCTCCAACATCCACAACACTCATATCAATCAATTAATACTCAAGGTTTTGCACTTTTCATCCCCTGAAATGGGACTATTCGCTCTTATCTTACTCATTTAAGCTCATGTGCGAAACACTTTTGACGATCTAAATATATAGCAATTAAAATGAAATGAATGAGAGAAGAGAGAAGGCCAGACGCAAAGAGAGGCTGAACAGAAAAAGACAAAGAGGAAAGTGAGAGACAGCAGATGTTTGGCCTGCACTTCAAAGCTGAAGTTTTCACCACACATTCCCTCCATCCAAACCAGCCAGAAGAAGAAAGTAAAAAAAAATTCAGACAGGCAAAAATACACATGCCTTTCACTTTCTTATTTTAGGGCTAAAGCAGCAAACAGAAATGAATACAAACAGAAACAAACTACAATTTGCAACAACAACCAAGCATATGATAGAACATGTTATTTATGTAGTTAGGAGAACAGTAAGTGTCTATTTTTCTGTATAGATGAGTTGCACTTTACAGTGAGCAAGCAAAAGGCTTCAAATAGGTCAGGGGGAAATGGGGGGCTGGTTCACATCTTGCTTTAAGTACACACTTAAAAAAAAAAAAAACACTTCTTCACTTTGAACTACACTGGAAAAAAATAAGAGTCAAAAGAGTGACAAAGAGTCAAGACAACAAATATTTTTAAGTTGCTTTAACTTATTTTAACAATTGAATCAGGCTTCGACAAAATTTCTTAAGTTACTTAATATTTTTAATCAGTTTGATTGATGTAAGTTGAGAAGACTAGAAAAGTATATTTGATTCAACTAAAAAAATTAAGGCAGCAAGAATAGTTTTACAGTATATGGTAGCCAATGCTGTCTGTTCTAACATTCAACCATTATTTACTTTACAAATGATTGTCTTTGTAATTATATATGAAATTTGCATATGACGTATTATGACCACACAGTAAAAAATGCTGGGTTCCACACAAATCCTTCATGTTGTCCCAACACAAATCAATTAAGTTAACTTCATCGCTTTTACACGTTTAAGTGGATTGAACATAAAACAATTAAAAACTTAAATATTGAGTTGTTTCAACTCATTTTAAATAAGTAGTTTGAACAAGTAGCAGTAGTCATTTTGCAAGTCCAGTTTGGAAATTCAATTCTATTAAATTTATGTGATTTCCATGTGATTTGAATTTATTTTGATTCCATTCTATACCAGTTAGTTATTGATATTTATTTTAAATGCCACATTTATTGTTGTGTCACTGATTATAGTGGGTTATGTTGTTTCTAGTCTGCAAACAACAGTGGTTCCGTCAATCTTATCTTTCAAGAGTTCACACTTAGCTGATGATTGATAATAAGGCGTGTTTGGCATGCTGTCCCGGGAGAGAGCCCTAAGCTCAGAATATCCTCGAGCCCGGGGCTCCCTCCCATTTGAAGGGCGAGTGAGCTCAGGTAGGTCTCGAGAACTCCCCTGCTTGTGAATGTGTTAGAGATAGCTGAGAGATATTTCTGGCTAAGAGTTTGTCTTATGATGCTACTTTTGATTAGTCAATTTACTTATATTGTATGTCTTTGGATGGTGGGAGGAAACCGGGGAACCCAGGGAAAACCCACACGAGCACAGGGAGAACATGCAAACTCTGCACAGAAACGCTGACTGGCACGGTATAGGATTTAACTAGTGTCGTTCTTGCTGTGAGGCAACAGTGCTAACCAGTGGGCTGCCGTGCCACCATATCAGGATAAGGGGAGAAGTAGGGGTGAAAGGGGGAAATCTTCAAGACAAAGATGACTGTGGAAAACTCTGGTTATTTATGGTGAGTTAGTATTCATCTGATTGGCGCAATATGTGAAGCTGATGCAGGACCAGCCGTGTTCAATCATAAGCACGTGATCCTCTCGAAATTAGTTTCTAAATAAACCACACCTAAAAATAAAATGCGTGCAAACTTCAGACGTTAATTTGGCTACCCCGAGCTTGAATTGCCTATTGTGATCTTCTGCCATGATCTTCTGTCTGTTTTTGTGTTTGTTTCTTTTTGTTTTCAGTGAAGCAACTCAAAAAGGCGGCGTTCCAGAACATACCCATGGTTATCGCCACAGACTCAAATGTGTTTGGGAGCCAAAACGAACTATGCTGAAATGTTTCAAATCCGGAACAACCTCAAAACGAAGTTTGGCCGAAATGACGTCATTTCAGGTCATTCTTCGATTGCACTTGAAGTATATTGGGATCTTAATTCAGTTAATTTCATCTTTATTTCTATAGCACTTTTTACCATGTAGATTGTGTCAAAGCAGCTTAAGATAGAAGTTCTAGTAAATTGAAACTGCTTCCGTCCAGTTTTCAAAGTTGAAGTTCAGTTTAGTTCAGTGTAATATAAATGTAACTGCTGAAAGCCCAAACATTGAACAACAAATCCAATGATGCGCAGTTCCAAAGTTTAAACCGAGCAAGCCAGTGGCGACAGTAGTGAGGAACAAACTTCACCAATTGATGAAAGCGAAGGGAAAAAAACTTGAGGCTCAGTTGGGCCTCCTCTGGGTTCTCCTCTGGCCAAACTTAAATCTTAGCTAGTCTGATGGCGAGTAAATGAACTGCAAATATTTGTGGGTGAACAATCCCTTTAAAATGTCTCACTGGACCCAAGCTTCCCAAGTGCAGAGTGTTATAATCACTCACTTCCACTATGTTTAGGAAAGGCACTACTCAGTTTTAGAGCAAAATATCACTCTTTCATTCAGTATTAGCAACATGCCTTCCTTTGACATTTGCGTTTGGATTGACATATGCGTTTGGATTGCCAAATGGGATTTCTGTCCGACTCATTTCAACCAGCAACTTATCTATCCACATAACTGCCTACAATCAAACATGACTAATCTAACAGAGCTGAAAGTAACTGAAAGGATATTTCAGCTGACGATCCCCAAAATCCAGGCCAGTGGAGCGTCTGGCCTACATTCGGTCACACTCAAGTTCTTTCCTGAAAAGCTGGAGTATCAGGTTTTGGGCTCGGGACCAAAATGGGTCTGTGTAATCTGACAAAGCCGAGGCGGCAGAGGGGGCTTTCTTTGGTCTGAACTTCAAAGGCTGATGATGTCGTCCGCTCATGCACAATGATCTGAGATCACTGTTGCGGTTTTTCATTTCAAGAGCTCCAGCGGTTGTGATTTGTTCAGGAACAGCTGGTCTTAGATCAGCATAAACATGTTATTTCTTTCCCGGACCGGTTCATAGAACTGAGAGTGATGTTATTTCAGGAAGCTGGCATGAAATGTTGAGAAAAGTAAACAGTGAGAAAAGGATCTTGAAGAATAAACAATGTGAATCAATTAACATAAGATTTCAGTTTCCCATCACAAGGTCAGTCGAAGCGCATTCCCACCTGGCGTGTGTTCAAATGCATCTCTTGTGTTCAGATTTCACTTTTACGGAAGCACTCAATACGAACCTGTTATATGTGAGTGGGAATGAAAAGGAAGTGTGTATGGAAACTACGATTTCAATTGTAATCTTCTTATTTAGGTATATTTTGGGGGGTGGCATGGTGGCTCAGTGGTTAGCACTTTTGTCTCACAGCAAGAAGGTCGCTGGTTCGAGTCCCAGCTGGGCCAGTTGGTGTTTCTGTGTAGAGTTTGCATATTCTCCCAGGGTTTGATGTGGGTTTCTTCCGGGTGCTCCGGTTTCCCCCACAGTCCTAAAAGACATGATCTATAGGTGAATTGGGTAAACTAAATTGGCCATAGTGTATGGGTGTGTGTGAATGTGAGAGTGTATGGCAGTTCATTCCGCTGTGGCAACCCCTGACAAATAAGGGACTAATCCGAAGGGAAATTAATGAATGAATGAATATATTTTTGTGTTCTGCAGAACAAAGAAAGTCTGGAAGCAAGCAACCACATGTACAAACTCATTTCCCTTAATAAACAATAATAGAATTAAAAGTATTGATGAGACATTCCTAAATCGTTAAAGCCCGACAGTCGTTTCAGCTTAGTGGTCTTCTTAATATCAAGAATATCATTTCAGTGACCTTATTTGATTAAACAATAGAGACCCCTAAAAAGTCTAGAACCACGTAAAGCCCTTTGGTCCATAATCTGCTGAGTCTCTGCAGACCTGATCTCTAACGGGAGGGAGGCCAAGACAAACCAGCCTACCTGGGACCACGAGCAGCTCTCTATTGATTCAGTTTCAGTAAGCGGGGGTTACCGGCTGAATGAATGGACCCAGGGGAGAGAGAAGCAAGAGGATGGGAGGAAACCTCATAATATTGATGGCACAGAGCAATTTTTATAGTAGGGCATTGTTCACTGCAGCGCGTTGAAGAAGGGTATATAGAATATGGAATAATGAACGTTTCTTTAGAATAATCACCAATCATATCCTTAAAATTCCAGATCTGAGCATTGCTCGTTTTAGACAGTATTTTAGACTTTTAGACAGAAATACAGTTTACTTCAGCCTGTATTTGTGCTTGTTTGAACCTTGTTCGGTTCAACGTTGTTTCACAGAATTCATTACACCAAAGCAAAACTAAAAAAAACTTTCTTTAACAGCAGATGACAGTTGTAATAGATGCTCTGTCAACATACTCACACATTTTACACCTGCACTAAATTGAATTCCTTCTGGTCTTCTTTCTTTTGACACACTTTCAAGAGCTCTTAAAGGTCCCATGAAATTAAAATAAAGTTGTTTAGCTGTTGGTATCAGTGTTGTTAGTTTTTAGGATATCTATAAGCTAGTGTGCTCCAAAACAGTGACAAAATTCACATTTAGAAGATATAAAACATGAAAAGCTTTGTCACTTCCGCCTAAATGGTTCAATGTTTTTTTCAACGTCACCTTATACTTCAGTTTCTCATCAAATCTTGACCAATCAAATGCTCTCTAGTGTCTGACATGCCCTGTCCCTTCAAGACACTTCACATTTGATGCGTTTGAGCTTAACCACTCTCACTGGCAGAGCGGTGATAAAACAAAATGCTGTTGGATGTTTTATAAACTCTCTTCGTGTTTTGATTGAGATTACGTCAAACATCGAATAAAAATGCACATTTCAAAGCACTTCCCGAGACTTTTAATATTTCTGTGAAACCCTGCCCAATAATTGCAATTTTTGGTTTACCCCCTACTGGTGGATTATATAATAAGCGCCATATTGATATTATCACTTTCGCCTCATTGTTAGCCAGAAGGCAAATATTGCTAAATTGGAAATCTGCAAATCTGTCCTGGTTGAAAGACCTAATGTCTTTTTTTACATTTGGAAAAAATGTGTTCTCTTACTTATTTTATAAAATGTGGAACCCTGTGATTTCTTTTGTCGAGACCCCTTTTTTTATTCTTTCATTAATTAGCATATCTTTTTCTTACTTTTTTTGTTTGTGGGGTCGATTTTGGGTTGGGATAAGGGTAATGTTACGGTTGTTTACATAACTGTTTTCCATTATTATTCTGTATGTTTAAAACCAGCAAATGATACTATATATGTCACATGTCATGTACCTACTGTTATTCAAGTATCTGCTTAATAATAAAATAAAAAAGGAAGAAATACAGTTAGCTGAAAATGACAATAATTTGACGGATGGCTTCTCTGTGTTTTAGAGCACAAAAGTGCATGGCAATTTACAATGACTTAAACCATCAAAAATGCAAAGAAAAAAACTACTTGTGGGCCAACAGCAGATACTGAAGCATATTTTTTACAACATGCCAGAAGGTTGGCATGTCAGGTTTAACCTCACTGGAATCAAATGCCACTGATCTTTGACCGATTCCACTAATAATTCTTATATTTATTTTGTTATAAGGAAGAGTTGCCTAAAATTATGATAAAAACAGCACGCTGATTTATAAACTCTTGACTGTGCTATCTATAATACAGACATGCAACAAAAACTTTTGAACGCTTTCTGCTGGTATTGGTTTGGGATTTGTGACACTGTAAACGCTCTGTAAGACTCTGCTGGATCCATTAGCCTATAATGAAACTAAGGACAAGGGGGATTTTTCCATCGTTTCCTCTCCATGACCTAGAGAGGGAAGCCAGAGCAGCCCTATTTCTGCCAATCACTTCTTATAAAGGCAGCTTTGCCACATTAAAAAGTTGGTTTGAATGATATCCAATAGTAAAAAAATATACTCTGAATGACACTTGAATAGTCATTTAATACTATAGTACTAAATGTGGAAATCTGTTTAAGAGATTAGATGTTGGAGGAAGGGCAACTTGTGCTGCGATATCAAGCTGATGCTGCACATCTTCAATTTCAATAAACGCTTTGAACATCTGAGGAATTCTGGAGTCAACGAAGGACAGACAGTTCACTCCAGGAGTTGGCTTATAGGCTGCAGATTTAAAGCAACGGTTCACTTAAAGAGATAGTTCACCCAAAAATTAACATTTTGCCATCATTTACTCACCATCCACTTGTTTCAAAGCTGGTTGAGTGTCTTTCATCTGTTGAACACAAAGGAAGTTATACTAACGAATGTCAAACAAAAGCAGTCATTGACTTCCATAGTATTTTTTGTTTCTACTATGGCTGCTTTTTCCAACATTCTTCAGAATATCTTGTTTTGTGTTCAACAGAAGAAAGAAATTCACAAAGGTTTAGAACCACTTGAGTAAATAATGAAGAAATGTTCAATTTGGGTGGACTATCCCTTTACAAATAACAATTCACTCACCATTTGTTTGCTCTTAACAGCTCAAACATATGTTCTTGAAGATGATTCTGTGTTTATATTCCCTTCGTTTCTCTCATTTAGACATTCTCTGCTTCTGTTTCCAACTCATTAATCCTGTGGCCTTGCGTGGTACATCTTTTCTCGACCCAAGCGAAGTTGTCACGCTTTGCCTGCACTGTAAAACAGCTGGAGTTTAACTGTGGGCGAGGAAGCCAAGAGTTTTCTTACTCAAGGACATCCACATCCTGAGGAAGAATCTCTTTTGTTATTATTAAAGAGGAACTATTATGCTCTTTTTACAAGACAAAATATAAGTGTCCCCATAATGTTTCTGTAAAGCGTCAGCTCAAAATACTCCGCAGATTATTTAGTATACCATTTATGTAGATTGGATATTTTAAGTGCAAAAAATCTGTTACAAAACATTGGTTTGATTTTGATTATCAAGTCTATGTGTCATGTGAAGTTCTTCCTCAATGTAAGTTTATTATTGCCTTGTCAGTTCAAACTCTTGTTACATGTTTTCTGTCTACACTTTATGTAGCCATTCTATTTAGGCATTAGTTTTGACAAATTATTTACAATGGGCATCTTTCGCATTTGTTGTAGTAAATATAATGAAAAATAAAAATGAAAAAACACTTAGCAGCAAACAAACTTCCAAAACCAATGTCTCATAGTGAGCACCCATAAGACTGGTTTAGACACAGTCTAGACTAGTTTAGACAGAGGATTACATTTGATACCAAAAGGTCAAGCTCTATTTTCAGTGAGTTCCAATTGGGTTACTGGATATTTGCTCATCTTGATAACTCCTGACAACTCCTACTAATCCTCCCCACCCTCTTCCTCATGATTTGAAGATAACATAATAACTCTGACTAACTCACAGTAACATTTTTTTGACCCATTCAACAGTAGGATGCTAGTTCTTGAAAGCCTATTGTTTATCATCACTAGCCCTCTGGATGTGCAAGCAATCGTACTTTCAAGAGTTCATCAAGCGTGACAAGAAACAAAGTTCATAACATCAGTATAGTCAATGTCAACTTCTACTGTGCAAGGCTGTGTGATATGTTAGCATAAAAGGTTTGCACAGAGTTTGAACATTTACAGCACTGGCAATATCATTGATCTGGGAAAACAGAAACCAAAGGCAAAAAAACAACACTCAAGGCTGCTTTTCCTTGTTGTTATTAATCTTCTCACTGGTGACTCTTATCTATTAGCACATGTTTCAACCCACAAACATCTCATGCCTATCTCATGGACATTCCACATCAATCTGGCCTCCATCCCAGAGATGAGGAGGGGGTTTTGTCCAACCAACCGCCAACAAAACTGGCCATACAACACTTTCAGGTGGAGCCAGACAGTAGATTTACATTGTGAGGGGGGATGTCAGAAGAGGAAATCAGGGGATCTTAAGGACAAAGACCAAAGGAGGAGCTATAGATAAAAGAAGAAGTGCACTCTCAGAAATAAAGGTACAAAAATCTGTCACTGGGAACATTTTTGTACCTAACAAGTCCTTAAAGGTACATATCAATACCTAAAAAGTACAAATGTGTAGATACTTTAAAGGTACAAAAGTGAACCTTAAAGGTACAAAAGTATACCCTAAAGGTACTAATGTCCACCTGTACGGCACCCCCACCCTCCTACCCCCCCCCCAGTGACAGATTTTGTACCTTTATTTCTGAGTGTGAGTGCATCAGAACAGCGTCTGAAAGCATGCATGTGTGCAGGCGACTCTAAATGCTTGTGGTTTGTGTATACACAAGCTTTCGCCAATAAACACCACGTGGTAAGCCAATTAGCTCCTGTGTGTGTGTGTGTAAGGGACTCACCGCTTTCGCTCTTCTCAATGACATCCACTGTTTCTCCAGCCTTCAGACTGATCTCAGAGTTTTCCTGCCTCTCGTAGTTGGCCACCACCACGTACTGCTCCAGCACCATGGGCTCACTGCTGTCCAGTCCTGCCGGCGAGGGGAAGAAACAAGCTGTCAGCCACCGTCCCGCCATCCCCGCGCTCCCCCCGCCAACCCTGCCCTGCCATCGACCCGCGGCTTGACCCCGGTACACCGCCATCCGCACTCCGCAACCTATCGTAACTCAGACTCCTGCATGCTCCGCAAAGACAGGCCATTTAGACGAACCTTCGCCCTCGCTGGATGTGCATTTGAAAGAGGGAAAGGACAATTGCAAAAAAAGCAAAGCGAGATAAAGTTCCTTCAGGGGCTCAAGCGCTCAGTAAGATCTTGGTGATGCCGGTTCTCCATAATACAGTGAAGGTTTTCGGGAGGAAACGGGGAGGAAGGGAAAAAAAGAGAGTTGTTTACTGTAGGGGACGTGACTCGTGAGTGGAGGGATAGAAAGTTTTTCTTCAACAGGAGAGCAAGAACAGGCCTCCCTCCCTCTTTCTCCTGCCCTCCCTTTCTCATTTTTCACTTGAATTCTCTCTCTTACTCTATCCCTCCTCCCATCTGGTTGAGAGAGAGAGAGAGAGAGAGAGAGAGAGAGAGAGAGAGAGAGAGAGAGAGAGAGAGAGAAAGAGAGAGCAAGAGCGAGAGAGAAACGCCAATCAGGGTATACTGCTCTCCAAGCCTTAAATAGAAACATATGAGTGGGCCGAGTAAAGAGAGAGAAGCTGTGTTTATGCGAAATGCAAGAAGAAAGCATTTCAGCTGGGGTTAAGCCACACTCTCTCTTTCTCTGTCTTTCTGTCTTTCTTTTGCATTTCCTCTGACTATCTCTTTATCCTGTTCTTTTTTTAATTGTGATGTTGGGAGTGTTGAGGTAAAAATTTTAATTCCACAGTCCAAAGACATGCGATATAGGTAAATTGAATAAACTAAATTGCCCGTAGTGTATGTGTGTGAATAAGTGTGTATGGATGTTTCCCAGTACTGGGTTGCAGCTGGAAGGCCATCCGCTGTGTAAAACATATGCTGAATAAGTTGGTGGTTCATTCCGCTGTGGCGACCCCTGATGAATAAAGGGACTAAGCCGAAGTAAAATGAATGAATGAATATTTTTAGTTTAGTTTTGGTCAGAAGTAACACTTGGAGTTTTACATCGTATACAAAAAACTAACAAATATATATTTTTACCTTTTTACAAAGAATTCTAAATGTATGTATCCTAATTTATACACAATAAATAAATAAACAGCACAAATGTTTATAAAAGATAAGTAAATCCCATGATTCTGAAAGTTGGAGTGACATGCAATAAATACTTTTACAGACTTTTAAAATGCAAATCTTAATGGTGCCAAATGTTTGACTATACTGTTTTTCATTGAATATCCTGTTTAACTGTTTTAAATAAACTGGGATGAAATTATAATTGTATGTTGTTTTTAAACTAAACTATTCATAACACTACAAATGTTTCTGGTTTATGCATTCCAAGGCTTTCTGTATATAGTTACTAAAACTTCAAATGATGTATTTTACTTCTAAGAACTATTTCTGTAGTTGCTTTTTAGCGCGGTTTGCTATTCCCAGTGGTCTTCTGGAGGCTTTTAATAAGAAATGTGTCAGAAACAAAAAGAGAAATGTATTATTTAGTGAATTAGAATTATGTATTTACATTTTTATGATTTTTCTATGAAGATGTGGTGGATACACCAAAAAATGCATACAAACCATAAACTTACCATGGTACTTTGTGATATTATATTATATATACTATGATATTTGTTTATTTATGTAATCTCTTGTAGCAAAGTGCCACTGTACTATTTAATAAAGGAAATTACGCCTTGGTAAGTAAGGCTGTTCATTAAATCAAAAGATTTAAAGAAATAGTCCCTAATTAGTATTAAGGTTGGATTTAATTAGTATCATAAAGTTTTTGACCAAATGAAATCAGCTCAGAGACAAGATGGTGTCAAACTGTCCATGGTGTCATCAGCAGTTTTCACATTCATGAACTTTTAAATCAGGATTACAGGGAATCCTTTGAATTCAGAGCGAGAGAGAAAGAGCAGGAGCTCTGTATCTTGTCACTATCACCATAAGTATGGCACAAGCTAATTGGAGCCGCCTCACACTTTATGCTAACATGACAACATACAGTATTGCTCAACTGAATGCTTGTAGCGGTGCTGAAGTGAACTGTGAAATTTATTTCTGACATTTAACGCTGTTTGTGCCAACGGCAGAAAAATGTCACTTCCATCTGACACTCACCAGCACCACAAAGAACACAGCCAATGCTAATTCCAAAACTTTCCATTAGCATCCGTTTACTGTAAAGTTAGCTTAGCTGCTGGAGAATCTATCATTAGCCGTTAGCTGTGTTTTATAGTGTGACAACTGGTTTCTTGCAAGTCAGAATGGCATGCTAGCTAATCCAAAATAGTGTACCAAAACACTAACAATGTTGTTTGTTTGTTTAATTTGCAGTACAATCATTGATCATCTTTACAAGTGAATGGATAGTTCACAAAAAAAGATATATAAGTGCTTAATTTGTTATTTATCGACTCATAAGTCTTCAAATATGTTGTTTTTCTTCAGAACAACATTAAAGACTGACACTATGTACATTTTTACTGAAAATGCAAGTAAATGGTGACTGGTACTTTAAAAGTCCATGTATTTAATTAATGTTTTTTTTTTTTTTTTTGTCACTGACTGAATTTATGAATCCCTAAGTACCACAGTTACAACAAAAAAATTCTCTTTAAGGTTCTACTGTACAAAAAAAACATTAACTTTGCATCTTGGATGTCCCGAGGGTTAGTAAATTCCTTCTAATCTGGAATATAGCAATGTTTCAGCTATATATAACAAAAGATACAGCTAATAACCATCTGGGACGAGTCTCAAACCAACATTCTTAAGCTGGATTTTGACATGTTTTTAGAAAGCACTTTTTATTTTGCAGTAAATTGTCCAATTACATAGGGGCGTGTGTGATGATCTTGGTGAAAAACACTCCGCATGGGCTTCAGCTCTGCACATCAGCATTTATTTCCGAAAATGGAGTGCATTCTTTTCTGAAATGTTTATTTGCAGGCCGTCATCTGTTAGACGTCCCAGGAGAGCACAAGTTCTCGTGTCATATTTTACACCCTCCGTTTTACGCCAAACGTCTTCCTCTTCGCCATTACCCTTTCAACACCTATTCTAAATACCTTTCAGCATAAACTCTTACTTAAGGAGCTCTTAAAGGGATAGTTCACTCACAAATGAAAATCCACTAACAATTTACTCACCCTCCACTTCTTTTTTTATTCCATTGAACACAAAAGAAGATACTTTGAAAAATGTTAAAATACAGGTAGCGTTTTCTTTATCTGCTATGAATGTAAATGGTTTTCAACATTCTTCAAAACATCTTTTTCTGTGTTCAACAGAGAAAATAAACTCATAAAGCTTTGTCCTTTTTTTAACCACATGAAAGTGGGTTAATGGGTTAAATTTAACAATTAAAAAAAATCACAGTTTAAACCAGTTTAAACCAAAAAAAGACCCCATGTATTTACAATTATGTTCAATTCAACACTTATATTATATTTATGCTGCAATTAAAACCATGTTGCAGTCCCTAATGAAGTTACCAGTCAAATGGTGATTGATGGCACTTTATTTTTACACCAGTCATGGTTGTGGTAAAGTGTTCATTTGGGACACAGCCGTTTTTCTTATAAAAACTGGAAAAATGACCACAGTTAAGATTTGCAGGAAAGGTTAATATGTACCTGAGGCCTCAGACTTGGTTGGACTGTCTTGAAGGCCATACATCCAAACTGAGGACAGCGGAAAACAGAGAAGCAGAGAGAAAAGAGAAGAAAAAAGAGAGGAGAAATGTTAGTCAGAACAGAGTGGAAAAAGACACAACAGCCAGCATTGCATGCTTTCATCAAAGCTACAAGACTCAGCCAAAAGTACTATTTATTATTAATAAACAATTTATTTGCACTGAAGTACAGCTCACTTTTTCAAAACCTGTGACTTAGGTCATTGGCATTTGTTTTTTTTTTAATTCCTATATTGTTTTTAGAATGGGAAACTTTAAACATATTTTAATAATTTAAAAATGTAAAAAATTATTTCGGAGGTTCATTCCGCTGTGGTGATCCCTGATGAATAAAGGGACTAAGCTGAAGGAAACTTTCATTCAAAGCTGCAATAGCATTTCAGGGATATACAATAACACTTTCATGCTTATTACTCTAATAAAACAATGAATATCATGCTGTTTGCAGGCATTTTTGTTTTCATATGTTATTACAAATGCTGCTATGTCACTT
>CAIGQW010053480.1:1603068-1614220 GCA_903798125.1 Danio choprae
CAGATTAATAAAGGGACTAAGCCGAAATGAAAATGAATGAATGAATGAATAAAATATATAATTTTTATTTTATATGATAAAATTAATGCTAGCGAAAAAACAAACGCGTGAAACAATATTCCAGTTACTCTATTTTGATACACATATACTTTAATTCAAAATGTTTAGTGGCTTTTTGTGTAACTGTTTTGTTTTGTTTTTGTGAGCAATTTCGTTTTGTTTTAATACATATACCGTTGAAGTCAAAATTATTAGCCCTCCTGTTCAATTTTAATTATTTTATATATTTTTCTGTTTAACGGAGAGAAGATTTTTATCAACACATGTCTAACCATTATAGTTTTAATAACTAATTTCTAATAACTGATTTCTTTTATCTTTGCCATGATGACAGTACATAATATTTTACTAGACATTTTTCAAGATACTAGTATTCAGCTTAAAGGCTTAACTAGGTTTATTAGGCAAGTTAGGGTAATTAGGCAAGTCATTGTAAAACGATATATTTTTCTGTAATCTAAAATAAAAGGGGGCCAATAATATTGACCTTAAAATGGTTTTAAAAAATTAAAAACTGCTTTTATTCTAGACGAAATAAAACAAATCAGACTTTCTCCAGGAGAAACAAATATTATAGGAAATACTGTGAAAACTTCCTTGCTCTGTTAAACATCATTTGGGAAATATTTGAAAAAGAAAACCAATTTCACAGGA
Organism: Danio choprae; assembly: GCA_903798125.1. NCBI lineage: Eukaryota > Metazoa > Chordata > Actinopteri > Cypriniformes > Danionidae > Danio > Danio choprae. The sequence goes on from CAIGQW010053480.1 coordinate 1,603,783, forward strand.
CGGCTAATCATTTTGACTTCAACTGTATATATGTGATTACAAGGAAATCTGATCTGTCCCACTCCGCCGTCCCACTGGAGGCCAACAATCAGACTGGAATTAAATGGAGACAGTGCATAGATTTAATGATTTGCCACCTGACACCCCAATATTCCCTTACAAATCCTCGGAATGGCTTTTATAATCCACTTAATATTCCAGTAATCTAAACCAATTACATTGCATTCCAGTTTAGATCCATAGGATAGCCAGTTATAGTCAGAGCGTATGCGTTCATACTGAGAGAGAGAGAGAGAGAGAGAGAGAGAGAGAGAGAGAGGGAGGGAGAGAGAGAGAGAGAGAGAGAGAGAGAGAGAAAGAGAGAGAAACGAACAAACCAAAAGAATCAGACGGAGAGAAAGAAGAAGAGAGACACACAAGACACATCCAGAGAAAAGAGCAGCCGCGTCAGCAAGCCAAGAAAAAAAAACCCTGTCTCTATCTCTCTGTGTCTCTCTCTCACTCTCCTCCTTTTCTTCTTATTGATGGCTCTTGTTCTTCACCAACAGTGCTGCTCGTCTCAATGACTCGTGTGCTTCCTGCATGTGTGTGTGTGTGTGTGTGTGTGTGTGTGTGTGTAAGTCAAAAACAGAAGCACGACCCCGTCCTAGCATAACCATGACTTATAGCGGACAGATCTGCTGACGCTGTGGATTTGCAGGTCTGTGTGTGTGTCTGTCTGTGTGTGTGTGTGCGTGCGTGCGTGCGTGCATGTTTCATCAAAAATCACCTGGAAGAAAAGGGATAATCCTCTTTTTGGGATCTTTCTGCCCTCCCTCAATTGGGAACTTGTCGAGAATCTGCATCTGTGGGACGACAAAAGAAACATAAACAACAAATTAGTATAATCAAATTATTTGGGTGTACTCACACTAGGCTATCCGAACTGTGCCCAGGCATGTTTGACCCCCATATGCCGGTTCGTTTGGCAAGTGTAAGTGCTCCGAATTGGGCCGGCCCTGGCACGGTTGGAAAAGGTGTGCCACAGTGCAATTCAGTTGGTCTTTGGTGCGGTACGCTTGTAATGCCTGAGCGCGAAACTGAAGACGCAACGTCACTTTTAAGGGACTGTTTCATATGTATTTATTAATCATTCTTACTTTTCAATTGTCATGAACTGTCATTGTTTATTAAAGACGCAAACCCCTCACTGCACGTCAGCTGATACCTTCCGCAAACCTCCTAAAACATGCTGCACGAGGACTTTTATGAACATTTATGGGCGTCAAAAGTGGTGGACCTGTTCAGCCAAAAATTTGACTGCATGTCACTGCATCCCAAACGACTTCAAATAATCCAAAACAATATAACTAAAGCAATCTCCATTGTACAAAGCGAGAGCGCTTATCTTCTGTTTAACTGAACAGTCGCATCATCGATGACATAAGCGTGCTCGGGCTTGTAAGGCAAAAAATGCAATGTGAGTTCGGGCCATCAGGGGAGAGGGGAGGGGGGACAATGGCACCCTGACGCGATTCAAGACAACCGTGCGAGTACACCCTAATAAAAAGACCAAAACGAAAAGCCAAAAATCACATAATCTCATAGCTGACAGGTGCATTAATATATTTGTATATGTGTCCTGCATTCTGGCCTTAAAATTTATTTTACAATTTCAAATATAAACATTTTCTCAGTTTTCCCAGTACAAGGTTGCAGCTGGAAGGGCATCCGCTGCGTAAAACATATGCCGGAATAGTTGGCAGTTCATTCCGCTGTGGTGCGTGAAAAAAAGCTGAAGGAAAATGAATGAATGAATTTTCGCAGATTTTTTTAAAGTATTGAACTTATTTTGTACATACAAGCGGGCGCAGCCATTGGAATGTTATTAGTTCGAGACTTCAGGACTCATTCACTTTCATTGTTAGCTGTAAAAAACTTCTCGTTCTGCTGCTTGATTTTTCAAACTCATTCATTCATTCATTTTCTTTTCGGATTAGTCACTTTATTAATCTGGGGTCGCCACAGCGGAATGAACCGCTGATTTTTCAAACTGATATTTTGTAATTATATTATTTTTGTTTTTATGTATAGTCATGAACACACTTTGCTATTTCTAGTCATTTCTCCCATAAGCAACTGAATCGGAAGCTCTAAAACAATCGGAGAAACGAGCGCACTTCCTCATTGCAGAATAAGGTCTACACACACATCATTTATGAAACATTTTAATATATAACAAATTTCACACAGAGGCATTTTTGTGTGTGGTAATTCAAAATAATTGTTCAATCAGAGATTAAAGCGATTCATTGACCAATTTAAAGGATTAACAAAACTGTTCAGATTCGGTGTATTGCAATAGTGAAAATTCATTCATTCATTCATTTTCATTTCGGCTTAGTCCCTTTATTAATCAGGGGTCGCCACAGGGGAATGAACCGTCAACTTATCCAGCACATGTTTTACGCAGCGGATGCCCTTCCAGCTGCAACCCATCACTGGGAAACATCCATACACACTCATTCACACTCATACACTATGGACAATTTAGCTTACCCAATTCACCTGTACTGCATGTCTTTGGACTTGTGGGGGAAACCGGAGCACCCGGAGGAAACCCACGCCAACACGGGGAGAACATGCAAACTCCACACAGAAACGCCAACTGACCCAGCCGAGGCTCGAACCAGCGAACTTCTTGCTGTGAGGCGATTGTGCTACCCACTGCGCCACCGTGAGGCCCTTAATAGTGAAAATGCTAAATGCAAAAAATATATAATAATAAAATAAATAACACAAAACCATGATCTCTGTTAATAATCCTGAGCTTATTTTATTCACTTTATTTTCTTTAGCTTCTCAACGATCGCTCCTTTGGGGGATTTTAAGTGCAAACATCTGCAGATTATTTCTAAGGATCCCACAAACAAATGTAAATCTCCATTCTAAGAATCAAAAACAACTCCAGGAAAGTGTCAGCAGAAGCTGGAGGATTCTTCACGAGCTGCTCCCATGCAAATGTGACCCTGCAAGAGCTCTGACTGAAAGCTCCCAGTGGGCCGCAATCATTAGCAAGAAACATTTACAAGAACTGAGAGACTCTGTACAATTTAGGAGGAGATGCTGTGGGAACCAAATTGCTTGATGGTTACAAATAGATTAGGAAAAGATTTGAAACTCTGAATGAAAATGAGTAATAATTTGTCATCTGATGAAGAAATTGAAATAATATATGTGGACAGGCGGCACGGTGGCTCAGTGGTTAGCACTGTCGCCTCACAGCAAGAAGGTTGCTGGTTCGAGTCCTGGCTGGGCCAGTTGGCATTTCTGTGTGGAGTTTGCATGTTCTCCCCGTGTTCACGTGGGTTTCCATCCACACACTCTCATTCACACTCATATACTACGGACAATTTTAGCTTACCCAATTCACCTATACCGCATGTCTTTGGACTTGTGGGGTAAACCCGAGCACCCGGAGGAAACCCACGCCAACACGGGGAGAACATGTAAACTCCACACAGAAATGCCAACTGGCCCAGCCGAGGCTCGAGCTAGCGACCATCTTGCTGTGAGGCGATCGTGCTACCCACTGCGCGACCGTGAGGCCCGCTATAGGTGAAATTAATAAACTAAATTAGCCGTAGTTTATGAGTGTGTATGTGAATGAGAATGTTTGGGTGTTTCCCAGTACTGGGTTACAGCTTGAAGGGCATCCGCTGTTTAAAACATATGCTGGAAAAGTTGGCGGTTTCTGCCGTGGCGACCCCTGATTAATAAGGGGACTAAGCCGAAGGAAAATTAATGAACAAATGAAGTTATTATGAATCACTAATTATGTTAATAAGACCACATGTATGATTAGTAAAACTTTATTGTCAGATGGTTCAGTTGAGAAATATTGTCAACACTAAAATGAGTCTTTAGATTTGAAATAATTTTTTGTTTTTTAAATCTTTAGTATCTTCAGAAATGTTATAAAATACTGCAAAAGCTGAGAGACGTTGGCATTTTATTTTTGAGGCTCTTTTCTATGTTTATAAAATGTCTTTTAATTAGTTTTCTTCCAATGGGTCCTGTTAGAATATTTGCTCTCCGGGTAAAATAAGGTCAGGCTGTGGATCAGGACAAAACATCTTGCGGTTTCTGCTGGTGTTACTGAAATATCCACCCCAAAACCTTCTCAGTCGTGTGTTAGCATGAATCCATGGTACACGGAGTGGAGTAATTGAAATCGGAGTCAACTCAGACCACACAAGGATCACAGAAACCCCTATTTGAGAGGTCAATGCAAGCAGTAATTGATGCACAACGATACGGCTGTGAGGATCTGGATCAAATGGCATGAAGAATTGGAGGATAAAGTCAGATCACATCTCAAAGACATTAAAGACATCTTGCACTTTCATTTAGCCAAAATATTAAACTTGAATGTTTATTATTTTAGCAGATTATTTAATATAAAGCAGCAACCGTATGTTTGTCATTTTAAAACGTTCAGCAGATCTTGTTTGTAATGTATAAAGTGAGAAGTTTGGAATTATGAGAATTTTATATTTGTTTTTACATCAATACATATTTTTACGCATAATAAACGTTCAGTCTAGGGTCTATCTTCAGTTAAGGGTCTGTGTATCATCTGAACATTCAGTTATTCCATTTTGTCTGGAAAACAATTTTTTTCTGTTTCCTGTGTCGGCATGAAAACAAAGCTCACCTGTTATCCTGTTTCAACTTAAAATGGACAATAAAAATAATCCTAAAACTCTGTATTAATTTTTTTTTATTTGTTTGTTTGTTTGTTCAAAAAACAGGGGAAAAAAACAAATTCAGATTCGATCAAATAAATTTTCCACATGTTGGCGATCAAAGGAAATTAATTTATTTTATCAAGGACTCATTACATTTACTTAACGAATATTTAACATACATTTTATATTGTAAAACGTTTTCTGATTTATTTTTATTTACCGTTTTGAAAAGCATTAGAGACAAAAAACATAATAAATCTACATGATTACGCACTCTTGATCTGTAGTGCGGCATGTTTTCACTGTTTTTCAGATGTTTGTATACAAATGTGATTCTGCAAATGTAATGTTTTGCAGATGATACTCTTTGGCACCTTGCACTGAACACCATGTTTGTAATTTTTTTCCATTTTGAAAAGCATTACAGACAAGAATAACAAAATCTAAATGATTACGGCAGCACGGTGGTGCAGTGGGTAGCACAATCGCCTCACAGCAAGAAGGTCGCTGGTTCGAGCCCCATTTCTGTGTGGAGTTTGCATGTTCTCCCCGTGTTGGCGTGGGTTTCCTCCGGGTGCTCCGCTTTCCCCCACAAGTCCTAAAGCATGTGGTATAGGTGAATTGGGTAAGCTCCGCAGTGTATGTGTGTGAATGAGTGTATGGGTGTTTCCCAGTGATGGGTTGCAGCTGGAAGGGCATCCGCTGCGTAAAACATATGCTGGATACGTTGTCGGTTCATTCCGCTGTGGCGACCCCAAATTAATAAAGGGACTAAGCCGAAAAGAAAATGAATGAATGAATGAATGAATGAATAAATGATTACGCACTCTTGACCTGTAGTGCAGCATGTTTCCCCCCCAGTTTGGCTCCTATTTGTTTTGTTCCTTCGATTCTAAGTGTGTTTTATTGGTTGCCATGGTTACTGATTATGTTCCACACCTGTGTCCGATTAGAGGCCATTCGCACATACACTCAAAAAATGATTATTTGCTGGTTGTTCAAACTACTTGAGCTAAAAATGAGCTGAATCTACACATTTCTTGAGTTTTTTTGAGACAACTTAATTGCTTTATGTTCAATCCACTCACATTTGCAAAAACAATTGATGTAACTTAATCGAAACATTCAATTTAAATTGTAAAACTTTTTTCAGATTTATTTTTATTTGCCGTTTTGAAAAGCAAAAATCGACATGATTACACACTTTTGACCTGTAGTGCGGGAGGTTTTCACTGTTTATCAGATGTTTGTACTCAAATGGGATTCTGCAAATGGGATGTTTTCCAGATGATACTCTTTTTGACCTTTGTTGGCACCTTTTACTGAACACCATGTTTGCACAAACAACTGACTAAGATCAGTGACTAACCAGAGCACAAATAAATAAATAAATAAATAAAAACACTTGTATGTAGATCTCTGTAGGTTGTGGAGGAGGAAAACAAGACATTCACAGCTCAGTGTGCAGAGAGGAAAAAAAAAAGATAATCCGAAAAACAAAGAAGGAAAGATATAACAGGACAAAAAGGCATAGGAATATATGACAAATATATAAAATGGCAGCGGTCGGAAGATGAAGATGAAGGAAGAGGAGAGAAAGGATGAAGATGTGAGCGAGGACACACAAAAAACGAGGAGAAGTTGTTATATTTCCCAAGCACAAAAGCACCTGGAAGACTTCCTGAGTCTCCATAGCAACAGGGGGTGGGGAAAGAGGAGAGCCAGCCAGTGATTGGACGACAGGGTGTGTGTGGAATAGAATGGATATGAAGAATGGAGACTCACACACACACACATACACGTACATATATCTATACATCAGCTTTCAGATACAGCATTTCCATTCCATCTGCTGCAGTGGTTCCATATTAAATCATACTGTATGTGCCTTTATTATTCATAAGTTCTTATGAGTTCCTTCCTGCTGGCTGAGCATGAGGAACATGTTCGCCCTTATCATACAACTCCCTGTGATGTATATGAACAACTCTCACAAACAAATGGGCAATATTTCTATAAATCTAAACGAATCACATAAAAAATAAAGGTAAGGCTTAAAAATCAGTGTAGGAATATGTTAGGTCTGGCTTATTCTTTGTTCGGTGACAGAAAGGGAGTAATTTAATAACAAAAGCATCTTAACTGTTTTTTAAAATGCAAAATATTTTGTGCTTAATATTTTATATTATAATTAGCACTATTGTATTAGTGATTTATTTTTTCATATTGATTTAAAATATCATATTTTATTCTCCTACTTGTAATGAAACTCATTATATGCCAGCAAATCTGACAGTGTTTTCTGTGGTTGCTATGCTGTTGCTAGGGTGTTGTTTATATAATAAATAAATGCTATTATTATTATTATTATTACATTTGCAGTTGTTTTTATTTTAGTATGAAACCCATATTTTAGGAGGAAACCCACGCCAACACGGGGAGAACATGCAAACTCCACACAGAAACGCCAACTGACCCAGCCGAGGCTCGAACCAGCGACCTGCTTGCTGTGAGGCGAACGTGCTATCCACTGCGCCACCGTGAGGCCTAAATGAATAAATGATTATTTTTTATTTTACTTAATCACCATCATTTTTGTTTTGTGCATGAAATTATAATTTGAAACATTTCTATTGTCCTATTTGAGATGAGGGGGAATGAAACTCAAGCAAATTCACTGCTATATTGTTTTGGATGGTTGCCAGGGTAATACTATGAAAGCTCCTAGGGGTCTCAGTGGTTGCTAGGTTGTCGCTAGGGAAAAAATAAAGGCCGCTGTTATGCTGGGTTCACACCGAAATAAATTAGTACCGAGTAGATTACATACAAAGTCAATGTAAATGCATGAAAAGAAGCTAATTATTACTGCACAGCACGAATCAAGCGGAATCCACGACACATTTGCAGTGAAAGCGCGGAAATCTGCCTCAATTGTATCTACTGCGCAGGTTCAAATAACAGTAACTCATGCAAAAACAATTGTGTGAGGGGAAAAACATCCCGCGAGGAAACTAGAGCAAGTGACGCGGTGCTCAGCGTTTATATTATAGTGATAAGGTGTTTTGACTGGGCTATTTTTTGTACTTATTTTACTTATTACCATCATTTTTGTTTTTTAGCACAACATTTTAATTCAAAACATCTTTTCAAAATTTTAACACTTCAAAAAGTAGTCCAGTAGACAGCGTTTCGGGAAGTAACCAGAGTGTTGATATGCATTGCTTGTACACTTGGCAATTTGCATATTTGCATTCACTACTTACTTCTATTCTTAAAATATATTTATTATCTGTTTTTTGTCCTGTCTCTGTAATTCTGTTGCACTGTAGAAGCTTCTGTCATGAAAGCAAATTCCTCGTATGTGTGAACATACCTGACAATAAAGCTCTTTCTGATTCTGATTTGCTAGGAGTCTCAGTGGTTGATTGGGTGTTGCTAAGTAAATGAATATATAAATTGATCAGCTTAAAAAAAAAATCTAATTCCAAAGCTACACCATGGCCTCTACATCAGATCCAGCTCTGTGAGGTCTCCTGTTCAAGACGAGAGTGACTGTAACTCCAGCAAAGACAGAGATAAGTGTGTGTGAGCCATATAAACCTCATGATTAGCCCTTTCAAGCAGCTGCACCAGGGGACTTTCCTGCTAAAACACAGCTACAGACACTGAGGATGGAGAGTGAGCTCTGTCATGCAGCTCTATCAATGAGCTTATTCAAGTCAAAACTTCCAAACACTGATTCCTGCTATGGTGCTACCCCACACTATATATTCTACACATTTGTGACATTTTTCCCTTTAGCCTAATGTTAGTTTCTTGTACCACATGTAGTAAAGAAAAACATTTCTGTTGCCTGTCTTGATCCTTGATACGTCTCATGACCCAAATTACGGCAGTGGTCATGTGACCCATTACTATGCTCACATGGAATCTGCACACCACAGATCATTCAGTCTATTTATTTACTTATCTAAATGTGCGTAAATATATATATATATATATATATATATATATTTGTTGAGTTTTTATATTAATCTGAGTAATATTATTGAATAATATACAAATGGTTCGATGATTTGTGTGCAATACAGATTGTAATGTAATATATTTAGTCTTTTAGTATATGTATTATATGAGAGACTTACTACACTACCTGACAAAAAAGTTTTGCCGCCTATCCAAGTTTTAGCAACAACAAATAATAACTTGACTTATAGTTGATCATTTGGCATCAGAAGTGGCTTATATAAAAGGCAAAGGGGTCTAGATTACGCTTATTCTTCCGAAATAAAATATGATCATGCCTTGATTTTTACTTATGTAATTAGGACAGTAAGGTCTGACTTTGCTTGGAAAAAAGTCTTGTCACTTAACAGCAATAAGTGACTGCATCCATACATCTCTGCAATGACTCAAATAACTTATTAATAAAGTCATCTGGAACGGCAAAGGAAGCGTTCTTGCAGGATTCCAAGTTCATCAATATTCTTTGGATTCATCTTCAATGCCTCCTCCTTCATCTTACCCCAGACATGCTCAATAATGTTCATGTCTGGTAACTGGGCTGGCCAATGCTGGAACACCTTGATCTTCTTTGCTTTCAGGAACTTTGATGTGGAAGCTGAAGTATGAGAAGGAGTGCTATTCTGCTGAAGAATTTCCCCTTTCCTGTGGTTTGTAATGTAATAGGCAGCACAAATGTCTTGATACCTCAGGCTGTTGATGTTGCCATCCACTCTGCAGATCTCTCACACGCCCCCATACTGAATGTAACCCCAAACCATAACTTTTCCTTCACCAAACTTGACTGATTTCTGTGAGACAAGTTATAACACATTTATTTTTATGTCATGTGTTATGTTTTTAGTTTCTCAAAACCAAAAATAGCAACAGAAAGTCCACAGCTTCTGTTTGGCCCTGCTTATTGGTCTGATGGTGTCATGATGATGTCATGAACAGCCAATCACACCAAGCACTGTTTTCAGGGAGAACCGGGAAGTATTTAAAATGAGTCTAAGTTACTGGCTAAGCTTCAGTAAGGTGACAGATTTCCAAACATAAAAAACTCTCATCCACCTGGAACCACACAGAGCGCGCTCAGAACGTTCACTCAATAAGCTGCTTTTGCATACAGAAATCACAAAAATAAACGTCCACATTCTATGAAGGAAATGTAAATGATGGTTGCGTGTGCAAAAGCTATTACTACTTAAGACGTTTGCTAGGGGTCTGGGCTGTTGTTAAGGTGTAGATCAGCAACTTTGCTTCCAAAAGGCCAACAATGCACAATATATTTATACTTAATACAATTATTAAAATAATTATTACAATAACAATTAATACAATAATGAATAGAATATATTAGACTTATATACTTAATATGCGTGCTATAAATATTATTATTGTTAGCATTTTTATAAATGTTTTATTATATGGCTAATATTATTTAAATATACTAATATTAATAATACAAATGTTATTTTTAATTAATTAATAATGCTTAGAAATTATTTTTATTAACAAAAATAATAAAGATGAGGACGATAATGTATAGTATTATAATAATAATAATAATAATAATAATAATAATATTAATATTAATAATAACATATATTCATAATACATTTCTGGTAGCTGCTATATTATATTATATTATATTATATTATATTATATTATATTATATTATATTATATTATATTATATTATAT
>CAIGQW010053494.1:10672-24062 GCA_903798125.1 Danio choprae
AATGCTCTAGTAACCACACAACAACATGCTAAAAACCCTCAGAACACATTAGAAACCTCATGTAAATTATAAAACTACTTAAAACAATCTCTCAACCACATAGCCACATGCTAAAAGACACCTTAGAAACCTCATACTGTATCAACACCTCGAAATACCCTAGCAAATACATAGAAACATGCTAACAAAACTGAAGCGTCATATTAACATGTAAAATTACTCAATACACCTTAGCAACCACATAACATAGACATTTAAAACTACTCTAAACATCCTAACAACTACATAGCAACGGCTTAGAATACCCTAGCAACTGCATAGAGACATAGAAATCACTTAAAGCACAATCAATTTGTGCACTTAGCAACCACATAGCAAAATGCTAATCCCAATCAGAACCACACATAAACTTTTAAAACTACTCAAAACGGTGACACAGTGGCTCAGTGGTTAGCACTGTCGCCTCACAGCAAGAAGGTCGCTGGTTCGAGTCCCAGCTGGGCCAGTTGGTGTTCTGTGTGGAGTTTGCATGTTCTCCCTGTGTTGGCGTGGGTTTCCTCCGGGTGCTCCAGTTTCCCCCACAGTCCAAACACATGCGCTATAGGTGAATTGATTAACTAAATTGTCCGTAGTGTATGTGTGTGAATGAGCTTGTATGGGTGTTTCCCAGTACTGGGTTGTGGCTGGAAGGGCATTCGCTGCGTGAAACATATGCTGGATAAGTTGGCGGTTCATTCCGCTGTGGCGACCCCTGATGAATAAAGGGACTAAGCTGAAGGAAAATGAATGAATGAATTACTCAAAACACCATAACAACCAATGTACAGAAACTTAGAAACCATTTAATGCACCTTAGCAACATCTAAAACAACTGAGAGCACCCTAGCAACCACAAACCAGCACATTAAAACTCCTCTGAAATCTCATATCAATATCTAAACCATGTAAAAACAACTTAGACTGCTTAAAACACACCAGCAACATAGCAACATAGAAACCACTTAAGAGTACCCTAGCAACTGCATGCTCTAGCAACAAATTAAAACCTACTCAAAACACCTTAGCAACCATATACCAACATTTAAATAATGCAAATAAAATGATAGCCTAGTAACAACATAGCAACATCTAACAAAAATTTGAACACCCTAGCAACCACAGAACTACATTGTAAACACTCAGAACACCCTAGCAACTACAGAGGCACACTAAACCTAGCATAAATGACACATTAGCACCATTGCAATGAATATGACACTCAAAAAATATCTAGTTTGCTTATATTTGTTTGACTTTCCACAGGCACCAACCAGAATGGTACGGCCTTTGGTTTGCAGATGTCCCAAGCCGGATTCTCTTCGCATATCGTAGAGGTGAGTGCGTCTCCATCCATTCCAAGCAGAAGAAATATAAATATTGACAACAGCGCTAATGTGCGGAGAATTATATTAAGTACTCAGTGGCGTGCGTGAAATGCTGTTATTCTGCTCTTTGCACTCTGAGATTGAGTTTGAAGCTCTCGCATTAGCCTGGAGCAGAAGCTACGGCATCAGTCAAAATAAAGAGTCATTGAAAGAATGATTCGTTTACCGCTCGTGGGAAAACAAACCTGAGGTGCATCCTTTTAGGGCCCGACAGAAGCACGAAACACCAATCTTTCAATTAAAATAAGGCTTGTTTACTTTTGAAGTTGTTCCACATGCTGTGAGAGGCATGAAACCTGTTTAGACCGTCTGTCTTCTGAGGAAAAAAGACTATTTATTTATTTTTTGCGCATTTTCTCTTGGATGGTTTGAAGGTCTCAGGTTCACTTAAAGGAACAGTCCACTTTTTTGGGGGGAAATAAGTTTTACCAGTTTTGAATCCATCAGCCGATCTCCAGCACTTTTAGCTTAGCTTAGCATAGTTCATTGAATTGGATTAGACCGTTAGCATCTCGCTTAAAATTCAACTTTCAAAGAGTTTCGACTATTTTCCTGTTTAAAAGTTGACTCTTCTGTAGTCACATCGTGTACTAAGGCTGCATTCCAGTCCATTTTTTTATGCCCTTCACGCGCTAACTTCCCTCCATCTTGCTTCCTTGGATGTACGTCACTGATTAATTCACACAAGTGTTCACTACTGGGGGGAAATCCGAATGGGTTTAAATGCAATGCGATAAACCCTTGAGCACTTGGGAACTACAATGTTGTGATGTCGCATTTGCATTGAATTCTGGAAGATATAGGTGCTAGTGTACATATGAAGCAGACTCGCTCTCTCGGTCAAAATCGAGGGATCGAGCGTATGTCCATGTAAACATACCCTCGCTCACGTGATGAAGGGGAACGCACTTTAAAATGGTGGCAGAGAATGATGTGCGTTTCTAAAAGTGCCTAAGACCAACAGAAAATGAAAAGTAATGATATTACGCAGCACTGCTACCTAGCTAGGGACTATTTTCAGGTCTGTGTAATATCATTGTGCTGCTAAAGCCATGGTATTGCAGCAAAATGTATTGTTTATTATGATGACATCAGCCGAGAAAATAACAATATAAAAAATTATAATTCATTTTCCATCTGTCTTAGTACACGGTGTTACTACAGATACATTTTTTTGTACATTTTTAAGCGAGACGCTAATGGTCTAATCCATTTCAATGATTTATGCTAAGCTAAGCTAAGTTATGAATGGATAAAAAAATGGTAAAACTAGATTATTTCTAAACTGTGGAGTGTCCCTTTAATGTTAGTTGAAGGACAACAAAAAAAAATCTTTCATAACGTTCTCTGTTTGACCTGATATGTCTGCCTCATATGTCCCAGAATTCAATGCGACTGTGAATGTGCTCAAGGGTTTAGGGCATTGCATTTAAACCCATTCAGAAATCCCCCCAGTAGTGGACACTTGTGTGATGTAATCAAGGGAAAGAAGGGAAAAAATGTATATTTCTTCTTTTCTTTTTGCAAGATGCTAATGGTCTAATCCATTTCAATGATTTGTGCTAAGCTAAAGCATGCCAGACCTGCATGGATATTGGCTGAAGAGATACAAAAACTATAAAACTGAACTATTTAACTCTAGGAGAGCTGTAAAATGAGCTTTTTTACCCTCCCAAAAAAGCAGAGTGTACCTTTAATGTTATTTGAAGGACAACAAAACTGGAGCTAAATAAAAAAAATTCATAACTTTCACTGTTAATCCCAGGGAGCGAGTCTGCTTCATAGGTCCACTCCAGCACCTATATGTCCCACAATGCAATGTGATGTAATCAATGACGTACATCCAAGTGAGAATCAAGCTTCAAACAGAAAAATTTGATTTTTTTGCGAGGTGCTAATGGTCTAATCCATTTCAATGACTTATGCTAAGCTAAGCTAAAATTGGACCTGCATGGATATCGGCTGAATGGATTAAAAATGGTAAAACTGAACTGTTTAACTCTAGGAGAGCTGTAAAATGAGCCTTTTTTGCCAGACAAAAAAAGTGGAGTGAACCGGTATCAATAGTTGAAGGACAACAAAACTAAAGAAAAATAAATTTTCACTGTTGGATCCCAGAGAGTGAGTCTGCTTCATCTGTCCACTCCAGCACCTATATGTCCCAAAATGCAATGCGATTGTGATGTCACAACATTGTAGTTCCCAAGTGCTCGAGGGTTTAGGGCAGGGGCGTCCAAACTCGGTCCTGGAGGGCCGGTGTCCTTCTGAGTTTAGCTCCAACTTGCTTCAACCCACCTGCCAGGAACTTTCTAGTATATCTAGTAAGAGCTTAATTAGCTGGTTCAGGTTTATTTGATTAGGATTGGAGCTAAACTCTCCAGGACACCGGCCCTCCAGAACCGAGTGTGGACACCCCTGGTTTAGGGCATTGCATTTAAACCCATTCAGATGTTCCCCTAGTAGTGAACACTTGTGTGATGTAATCAATGAAGTACATCCAAGCGAGAGTCAAGCTTTAAATAGAAAATTTAGATTTTTTTTGTGAGATGCTAATGGTCTAATCCATTTCAATGATTTATGCTAAGCTAAGCTAAAAGTGCTTCCGCCAGACCTGGATATTGGCTGAATGGATTAAAAAATGGTAAAATATCTCTAGGAGAGCTGCAAAATGAGCTTTTTTGCCAGCCAAAAAAGTGCAGTGCTCCTTTAATGTTAGTTGAAGGACAACAAACCTGAAGACAAAAACATTTTTTTTCATACCTTTCACTGTTGGATCCCAGGAGCTGCTCTTGAAAGTCGCAACTGGAGACGGGAGATAACGTCTCGGAAAGTTTTTTTTCTTCTTCATTCCTGACTTCTCCTAAGGAACGAGGTCCAGAGAACACATATGGTTTTGTTGAATTAGGCTCCTTTACTGAGGAGCCGTCACACAAACACTCTCACACACGTGCGCTAGTGTTTTTACGTGCGTGCTCGTACATGTGACTCTATTTGTAAAGGAAAGCTTCTGCTTTATTTGCTCGTGTCTGTTAATGTTTTTAAAGGAATGACTTTGTTTCGTTTTATAAGAAAAAGAGCTCAGCGTCCATTAAGAGTGCAGTAAATAAAACCTAATCAGATGGAAATAAAACCTTTGGAAGTCAGTTTATGGGCTTGGGTCACTCACACGGACATGGCATGCTAGATTTCACTGCTTTTGTTTTGGTAAAGAGCTGCCAGGCCTTGGAAAACTCATACAGTCCCTTCCACTTTGCTGTTAAATGCCTACATAGATGAAACTGAAAACAGAGTTGAATCTTGTGACTAATTTGGAATGTTTAATATGCAACTTGTGTGCCATAGGAATAGCAATTATAAATGATTACAATAGAGTTACTCCAACAAACAAACAAAAAATATTGAGTGAAATTATAATTACCATTTTTAAGAAGGCATTTACACAACAATATTTTCAACAAGGCCTCACGGTGGCGCAGTGGATAGCACGTTCGCCTCACAGCAAGAAGGTTGCTGGTTCGAGCCTCGGCTGGATCAGTTGGCATTTCTGTGTGGAGTTTGCATGTTCTCCCTGTGTTGGCGTGGGTTTCCTCCGGGTGCTCCGGTTTCCCCCACAAGTCCAAAGACATGCGGTACAGGTGAATTGAGTAAGCTAAATTGTCCGTAGTGTATGAGTGTGAATGGGTGTGTATGGATGTTTCGCAGAGATGGGTTGCAGCTGGAAGGGCATCCGCTGTGTAAAACATATGCTGGATAAGTTGGCGGTTCATTCCACTGTGGCGACCCCAGATTAATAAAGGCACTAGGCCGAAATGAAAATGAATGAATGAATGATATTTTCAACAAAAAGCATTTTATGCATTTTGGACAGAAATGCTAACTCTCAGAAGAACTTTTAGCGTAGCTTAGCATAAATCACTGAATCGGATTAGACCATTAGCATCTCACAAAAAAAAGAGTTTTGATATATTTCCTATTTTAAGCTTGACTCTTCTGTTGTTACATCGTGTACCATGACTGATGGAAAATGAAAAGTTGCTATTTTCTTGGTCGATAGGGCTAGCAGCTACTTTAATAATCAAGGAACTTTATAAAATGCAAACTTTTTAAAACGGGTTTCAAAATTGCGTCCAAAACGACACACTACGCGCTATGCTTTTTTATACTATGCATATATTCATTATAAAATCAACCATGCAGTACATGAGTTTAGTGTTGTATTAAATGTAACCTAACATTATTTGTTTTGCTAACTGGACATTCAAAACAATTCCAAAACAACATTAAATAGTTCCTAAATTAGTGAAATAAGTCACCAAACTAACAAATAGGAACTTACATGAGTTTCACTTGTAATCGAGGAAGCGTAATCGTCTCTGTTAGATCATTTTGCTTGCACAAACTGAAAACAATATATATATTAGTAATTAAACTTTAGCATTTAATAGCTCCTCCCCTTCACCAGTAGCTCCTCCCACTTCTGTTCTTATTATTTTTGTATGTATATATTTTTGGTGTGAATTCACTACTTAACACTATTTGTTCAAAATGCCATATAATGCATAAGCAATAGTGCATAAGCAAGCATAAGAATAGCGCATATGCGCATATGCGACTTACAACAAAACCATTATTGCCTTGGTGTGAATTACAAAAGAGTCATTTAAAGTGGCTTCATGTGGATATGTCTATAATATAAGTCTAAAAGCATGAGGGAGAACTTGACAAACTTAATAATTACGTGACAAAATTACAGTCACATCGCCATCTACTGGCTTGGCATGCACAATACAACATTTTTGGTCATTTTCGCTAGTTCGTTATTTTCACTATTTCTATATTTAGATTTCTTTTGCTTTTTTTTATGCTTGGATATGCACTAAGGATGGACGATATGACCTGAAACCAAAGCCTCAATGAATTGAACACTTTACCTTCATTTCAATTATAATTTCGTTTAAATTAATATTTCATTATTAATTAATTTTCCTTCAGCTTAGTCCCTTATTTATCAGGGCTCGCCACAGCGGAATGAACCGCCAACTATTCCAGCATATGTTTTACGCAGCGGATGCCCTTCCAGCTGCAACCCAGTACTGGGAAACACCCATACACACTCACATTCACACACACACATACACTACGGCCAATTTAGTTCATCAATCTCCCCTATAGCGCATGTGTTTAGACTGTGGGGGAAACCGGAGCACCCGGAGGAAACCCACGTCAACCCGGGGAAAATATGCAAACTCCACACAGAAATGCCAACTGACCCAGCCAGGACTTGAACCAGCGACCTTCTTGCTGTGAGGCCACAGTGCTAATCACTGAGCCATCGTGCTGCCCTATATTTGCAATTTAACTTCTGCTATTGGGTTCAGACCTGACACAAAAACTTTTATTTGTGAGAAATGACTTCATATGATTTAATAATACCAAGCGTTGCTAGGTGTTCTGAGTGGTTGCTAGGCAGTTTCCAGTGCATTTCTCAATAACCCACACAGTACGAGGCATCATTTATACTCTGCAGGACGAGTTGCACAATCAATTCTCAATACTCAGTGTCACGGCTACTTTGCATGCACCACTAATAAAAAGCGAATGGAGCAACGCACAGCGTATGTTGGAGAGTTTATTGTGCAAATGTGCCATGGAACGCAGTCAAAGTGTCCACGTCGACAACGCATGAGGAAAACCTCTGGCAGAGAGTTTTAGGCCTGCAGTCAAACTCACAGATGAGCCTCGCTCGCATGCATGCATCCAGGATATCAAAAGGCCAGAGACTTTTCTGCCTGTTTTATCACAAAGGGTGGTCTAGATTCCACCGTTCGCAACCAAAATATCTTTCCAGCGAATTAAACCGAGTCTCTGTCTTTGAGGAGATGGTTTGCAGTGAATATTGGTTATGTTTGCTAAGCCAGTTATCACTACAGAGCCGTTTATAGTTTAAAGGGTAGGAGAGAATTAACATTGTCAAGCCAGAGTTTCCCTCGGGAATGTCTAATGGTGGTTTTCTGTGGTTAACGTTACTTCAATTGGCTTTCATGATTTGTTATACAACATAAATGACACATTCATACTGCACAAATGTGGTTTGCGTGCTGAAACCACAGTGTTTTAATGGATGCAGTCATAGCCCCGATATAGCAACTTGTTTGTAATTGATTTAAAGCTAAATTTGTGGTATGACGTAGAATAAAACATGGTGTAACAATTAAAATATATATTTCGACAGGAAAAATGCCACTCTTTTGATTTGGCATGTACAACATCTGCAATAATGAGTAAAGTAAAGGTGTTATTAATCAAAATAGAAGAAAGATTACAAATACAATCATTAGTATAATGATTTGATGATTTATTGCGTTGACCAATGGGTGGCGTTGCTCCCAAACCGATATCGTGGGTCAGCGTATTTGAGAGTAAGGCTGGACGATTAATCATATAAATTGATTCATCAATTTCCATGTACATTTTGTCAGTGAAGTTTGTTATAAACCTTTCAGATGGAGCAGCTTGTACTGCACTGGTGTTTTATTTTTCACATTTTAAGACCTGCCAAGGATCTGATCATTTATTAATGTCCTGGGGTTTCATTTGTAAAACTTTGCATGCAAACCCTCCTAAAATTGAACATGCCAGAGTAAATGTACATTTATTTATTAATGATTATGGCCCACATGATGATTAAAAGTGGGTTAATTACGTCAATATTTACGTTAAATGTTTAGGTGGACTTTATTTACAGCTGCACAGATTCTACCTTTAAATCTGCTTTTTATAGATCACAACCTTTGCGTGGAAAGCGGCATACGCACCTTTTTACTCCCATTTTGTACATATTTATAAATAAGACTGTATAATTACTATTACTATAATCATTCATTCATTTATTCATTTTCTTTTCGGCTTAGTCCCTTTATTAATCTGGGGTCTCCACAGCGGAATGAACCGCCAACTTATCCAGCATATCCCATCACTGGGAAACATCCATACAACTCAATCCAAACATCCATACACACTCATACACTACGGACAATTTAGCTTACCCTATTCACCTGTACCACATGTGTTTGGACTTGTGGGGGAAACCGGAGCTCCCGGAGGAAACCCACGCCAACACGGGGAGAACATGCAAACTCCACACAGAAATGCCAACTGACCCAGCCGAGGCTCGAACCAGTGACTTTCTTGCTGTGAGGCGAATGTGCTACCCACTGCGCCACCGTGCTGCCCTTTACTATAATCATTTATTTTATAAACTGAATTTTGCGGCATGGTGGCTGTGTGTGTGTGTGTGTGTGTGAGAATGAGTGTGTATGGGTGTTTCCCACTACAGGGTTGTGGCATCCACTGCATAAAACATATGCCGGAATAGTTGGCGGTTCATCCCGCTATGGCGACCCCTGATAAATAAGGGACTAAGCCGAAGGAAAATAAATGAATGAATAAACTGAATGTTATTGGGTGTCCTAAATTTTTCACGTGACTGCGAGTGCAGATTTGCACAGATGGTGGCGCTAGAAAGAGTGAGGTAGAAATTCCAAATTTGGTGTGGTTAATCTTCATACTCTTCTCTATCTGTTTGCCAAATTTCAGAATTTTCCTGCAAGTGGTTCTATGGTGGGCCACAGAAATCTGAACAGAAGACAAAGAAAATAGGTGGTATTATTTACTCAAGACAGCCATCCGAAACACCTCAGCACCTGAACAGAAACCTGCAAAAAATGAGCTTTTGTCTCGTTTCTAGTCCAAATATCTAAAACTTATTAAATCAAGAACCATTTACTAGACAAGCAAAACACATTGTCTTGTTTTCAGAAATAATGAGTCAAAATTAAGTGAGTTTTCCCTTAAAACAAGCTAAATAATCTGCCCATAATCTTAA
Source organism: Danio choprae (assembly GCA_903798125.1). Lineage (NCBI taxonomy): Eukaryota > Metazoa > Chordata > Actinopteri > Cypriniformes > Danionidae > Danio > Danio choprae. Next base: position 19,982 of record CAIGQW010053494.1, read on the forward strand.
AACTCACTTAATTTTGGCGTCTTTTTTGTTTAGCTTGTCTAGAACTTTTACATATTTGGACTAGAAACAAGACTAGCATTTAAGTAAGAAAAGCATTGTTTGCAGTGCAATGGCGTGGCAGACATCTACAACTTTCTAGCTTTGCGGCATTGTGTGCACTTACGGTATACTACAGACTACAAACTGAAATAAAACTATGGCCAAGAGCGTATCCAAGCACATGGTGGTTTCGGTCAGGGACGGGGCAGTTCATTATGGTTAGAAATGAAGGCTACAGACCCAGATGTTAATGCAGTGCAGTGCTTTTGGCTCTCGGATCAGTGAGGGTTTGGCAAATATACTCTGTTTGCGTTCTCTATACCGCTGAAGTCACTGCCAGACCGTTTGTTAAGATCCCATAATACTCACCCAGTTTTCCCTGCAGGTACACCAACCCTATGATGCAAGAGTGTGTTAATTATGTGTGTGAAGTGTACACAACAAAAATGCTGGGTTGTTGTAATCCAATGTTAGGTGAAATATGGACTAGTCAAACCATTGGGTTAAAATGTGTCATTTAAATTTGATTGAAAAAATTAACCCAACACTGGGTTTGTTCTAGGGCTGTGCAATAGGATGACACATACCTGAATGTATATTGTATGGACAAATTAAAAAGTGGCTGCACGGTGGCTCAGTGGTTAGCACTGTGGCCTCACAGCAAGAAGGTCGCTGGTTCGAGTCCCGACTGGGTCAGTTGGCATTTCTGTGTGGAGTTTGCATGTTCTCACAGTGTTGGCGTGGGTTTCCTCTGGGTGCTCCGGTTTCCCCCACAGTCCAAACACATGCACTATAGGGCATTTGGATGATCTAAATTGGCCGTAGTGTATGAGTGCGTGTGTGAATGTGGGAGTGTATGAGTGTTTCCCAGTACTGGGTTGCGGCTGGAAGGGCATCCGCTGTGTAAAACATATGCTGGAATAATTGGCGGTTCATTCCGCTGTGGCGAGCTCTGAAATGGAGACTAAGCTGAACAAAAATGAATGAATGAAAATAAATATTCCTTAACATGTAGTCTATATATAAACTATTAATTGACTGAATGTACAGAAATATACTATATATTGTGATATTTATCACGATATGGGATTTTTGCCATATCACCCAGCCCTGGTTTGTCCATATTTGACCCAACGTTGGGTTATGACAACCTAGCATTTTTTAGAATGTATTTTCCTTTCAAATGAGTACCAGCACCAAGATGGCACATGGTAAAAAAAAAGATATGTTAAAAACTCTCTCTTTAAAGGATGGGATTCTGGTTGGTGCCGTTGGCGCGTACGACTGGAACGGAGCGGTTCTGAAAGAGACCCGTCATGGTAAAGTCATCCCACCAAAGTCCTCTTATATGAAAGAGTTCCCGGAGGAGCTGAAGAACCACGGGGCGTATCTGGGTAAGAGCAGCGGAGCGTTTTTAGCTAGTACCAATGAGGATCGGACTCCATGACTTACAGAAATCATTATGCAATCAGCTTTGAGCCACTCACAAACCATTTCTTCAGTGGAACATAAAAGAAACAGTCATTAATAGAGTAATTTTCCATGCACGTATTAGAAGCCAGCCAATCAGAATGCACTGCACCACAGGATGGGGGTCAATGACACTAAGTAGCATTTTTGCATGCATTTAATGAAAAAATCTACACAAATTTTAGACAGGCAGAAGCGTAACATTAATTGTTCTTGCAAAACCCACTAAGTCCAGATGTGTTGCACCAGGTTGGATGTCAATGACAATGAACAACATTGATTTTCGATTGCATTATAATAATACAATCGGAGAGCCACCGAATTTAAATAGACCAAAGCATAAACAGATTGTTTTGCATGTGCATTCACTGTAATAAATGCTGGATTTCCACACAAAGGATTTGTGTTGGGGCAACATGATGAAATTAACTTATTAGTTTTTACTAATTTAAGTGGGTGAGCATAAAACCATTAAGTTGTCCCCCCAAAAACCTCAAGAGTTGTGTTGTTCCAGCTCATTTTATATAAGTAGTTTGAACAACCAGCAAACATTTGTTTTCTGAGTGTTACAACTCACCATGCTCTAAAAAACCGCTGGGTTGTTTTAACACAACATTGGGTCAAATTAGGACAAAACCCAACAAAAAATTTATTGACTCTTTTTAACCCAATGGCTGGGTTTGACAATATTTGACAACAACCCAGCATTTTTTAGAGTACAAATTAAGATGTCAATGAACTAAACCGCATTGATTTCTGCATGCATTTTAATTAAGAATTACCCAATAGGTTTGAACAGACAGAAGTGTTTTGTGCACTGTAAAAGAATGCTGGGTTGTTGTAACCCAAAGTTGGGTTAAATACCATTGCGTTAAAATTTTAATCCAATTGAATAGTATTTGCCTAGACGACGCGACATGACATTCATTGCATGCACACTCTAAAAAAATGCTGGGTTGTAGTAACACAACGTTGGGTCAAATATGGATAAATTCAATGTTGGGTTACAACATCCCAACATTTAAAAAAAAAAAAAGTGTTTTTGCATGCATTCCAATAGAAAATAAGCTCTGTATTGTTCATTTTACAGAAAGCATGTATTTATTATAATTAGTGCTATATATATATATATAAAAACAAGCATTATATACAATATAGTCATATATAGGGGCAACACGATGGCTCAGTGGTTAGCACTGTCACCTCACACCAAGAAGGTCGCTGGTTCGAGTCCCGGCTGGGTCAGTTGGCGTATCTGTGTGGAGTTTGCATGTTCTCCCCGTGTTGGCGTGGGTTTCCTCCGGGTGCTCCGGTTTCCCCCAGTGTCCAAACACATGTGCTATAGGGCAAGTGATTAACTAAATTTGCCGAAGTGTATGAGTGTGAATGAGAGAGTGTATGGGTGTTTCCCAGTGCTGGTTTTCGCGATTAATCGGTTTGACAGTACTAGTATAATGTATAAATTTCCTCTTGTCTGTAGGCTATATGGTGTCGTCGGTGGTCTCTGCTCATCACGGTCAGCTGTACGTCGCTGGAGCGCCTCGATTCAACCACACGGGGAAAGTGGTGATTTTCACTCTGACCAACAGCGGAAACCTCACCATGCTCTATTCTCTCTATGGAAAGCAGGTAAAACCACCAACACACACTACTAGAACAAACCCAGACGTATGATTAGCCAAGATCAAAAGAAGAGGGAAGGTCTGCCATACAAATAAAAAAGCACAATATATATATATATAATCTGCCATCCTGGGAAATAAAACTACTGATATGTTAACCTGTGGGCTTTTGCGGGCGGGAGCAGGACAAAACTTGAATACTGCAGGTGGGAGCGGGTAAAAATAATATAGATTTTTACGGGAGCGAGACTGAAAAATCCATCCCACACATGTACATGCTCTTCACATAAACACCTCCTGGCCCAGCCGAGACTCAAACCAGCGACCTTCTTAGTGTGAGACGACAGTGCTAACCACTGAGCCACCGTGCTGCTCATTCGCAATCCTAATCTGCCAAAACAAAAAATAGTTTCCAAATTCCAGCGAGATCAGGTTGTTCCTCCTCCGTCAAAGCACATGCTTTCACAGCACGCTTTCCACAGACGGTAATAGTGCGATGTTAATTGCGCCCGCGAAAATAGTAGCGTTGAGATTAATCTTTAATAGGAGCAGTTTGGATGAAATAGTGCATGTAAAAGTGCTGCAACTGTTCAGTTGGTTGTGTGCAGTTGGCCGAAATCCTCTGATCTATCTATCTGCATTTTTCCATCATATGTTCTACCTCTCTCTCTGTCTCTCTCTCTCTCTCTCTCTCTCTCTCTCTCTCTCTCTCTCTCTCTGAAACAGTGGCATTTGATTGGAACATCAGTAGATTAATGCAGACCATGTGTGTGGACAGGAGATTGTGTGTCAAGGTCTAGACTCAGTCACCCGCTCCAGATGGCCAGGCGTCTGTGTGTGTGTGTGTGTGTGTGTTTGCATGGTCTACCGTGATTGCACACAATAAACGCTGCTGCTTGTCGACCAAAACATTGGTCGTGTATGTTTGTGTCTCTCTGTGTGTTTTTTTT
>CAIGQW010053494.1:81501-94727 GCA_903798125.1 Danio choprae
TAAATAAGTGTTATGTTATATTATAAATAAGTGTTATGTTATATTATTTCTTAATGCACTAAAAAATTGCTGAGTCATTTCAACCAAGTCTTGGTGTAAAATATGGACAAAATTCAACGAGTTTTTATAAATTTCATAGAACCAAATATATATACCAATATGACCAACTATATGACCAAATATAATATGACACTGATGAAGGCTCACTGCAGAAACCTTTTTTCCTCCTGTTGTTCTTTTCTTAGTGATTGCGTACCAACCCAACAGCTGGATTTGGCCATAGTTTACCCAGTTTGGGTTGAAAACCCCAGCATATTTAGATGCACAATTATGACAGTCGTTTAGATTTTTAATGCAGCAATATTCCCTCCAAACAGGGGTGACATGGAACGATATAAAAAGTGTAATGCAGCTCAAGCCCAGAACGGCGTTTCGATACTCTGTACATCCAGATCTACGCGGTTAAATCACGGGGCAGAATGTAGACAGAAGCGCTGCAGCTCTCCAAACAACAACAACAATAAAAAAAGTTTTTATAAAGTCCGCTCGGTCCTGCAGTCTACCTGTGAATGGCGCAGTCTGTGGAGGGCAGCGCGTCGGTTTGCCCGTTCGCCACCGACAGCCGGTACTCCTCGGTCTCCAGCACGTGCAGCGGGATCGCCGCCTGGCTGTCCTCGCGCGCCTTCGCGGTCCCGGAGAACGGGCGGATCTGGCAGCTGTTGGCGATCGCGGGAGATGAAATCCTCCAGAAGAAATCCTTCAGCATCTTCCTGAACTCCCTGCGCATCAGGCAGTACAGCACCGGGTTCAGGCAGCTGTTGGAGTGCGCCAGGCACACGGTCACCGGGAACACGTAAGTGTGCAGCATATAGTACACCTTATCCCAGTGGATCACGTTGAGTTTAACCAGCACTCCCCAGAAGGTGATGGCCTGGTTGGGCAGCCAGCAGATGAAGAAGGAGAGCACCACAATGGTGACGGATTTGGTGACTCTGGATCTGCGCTTGGGCAGGTTGTTGTTCATGCTCCGCCGGCGGATGAGGCGCAGCAGCAGCGCGTAACAGACCACCGTGATCAGCATCGGGATCATGAAACCCACCAGGATCTTCTGCAGGTGGTAGATGGCGTGCCAGTTCTGGTCGTTGGGGAAGCGCTGCAAGCACAGCTTGACGCCGTTGATGGTCTTCACGGAGGTCACTATGGCGGTGGGTACGGACGCGGCGGCGGCCAGTACCCAGAGGAGCGCGCTGACGAGACGCGCCGAGCAGCGCTTATTCCGCGTGCGGTCCTTCAACGCCGACGCCACTGACCAGTAGCGCGTCACACTCATCGCGGTGAGGAAAAACGCGCTCGCGTACACGTTCATCACCGTCACCGTCACCACCACTTTACACATCACATTCCCAAACGGCCAGCTGAAGTCCAGCGCTATGTCCACAGCCCAGAACGGCAGAGTCAGCACGAACTGGAAGTCTGTGATGGCGAGGTTCATGATGAAGTAATTAATCGTGGATTTCTTCCTGCCCTGGCGGACTCTGATGAGGAAGAAGACCAGCAGGTTCCCGACCAGCCCCACTGCGCACACCACTGAGTACACGATGGAGATCATAACGCGCAGGCTGCCATCCGCCGCCACGTCGATGTCCTCCATGTTACTGAAGTGGCTGTCGGAGCTGTTGGAGGAAGTCTGGTTCTGGAAGTCCCCCATCCTGTCCTGCAGCAGCTCGGCGTCTGGAGCCCGGGGCAGCCCGGGTCTGTGGAGGACTTGCATCAGCTCGTAGAGTCTGCAGGAGCGCTACAGCGGGTGTGTGTTGGACACCGGGGAGACCGGAGACTCCATAACGGAGGAGGAAAGCTCGAGTCCCGCTGCTGCTGCGGAGAGATCAGCGCGGCTTTATGAAAACTGCGCCGCAGGACGCCCCGCCCACTGTGGGGTGGAGACGCGAGGAGATACGCCCCCTTCTGGAGCAGGTTTTCTTTATATTGTTGACTAAAAATACAATGATTTTTAATGGATTGTTAAATTAACTACACCGAGAAATTATAAGGCAAGTGGCTGCAAATATGTGCTGGATGTAAACACAAATTCAGAGACAAAAATAAGGATTGTTCTGACGTTTCAGGACCAGGTTTGGATCCACTTCATATGTTGACTTCAGTATACAGTTGAATACAGTTCTCCTGTGAAATGTTTATTCTTATCAATTATTTCCGGAGTGCCTGAGAGCAAGGACGTTTCCCCTCTAAATCTATATATAACGGTTTACATAATTGTGCTTTTTAATAAATGTTTATACAATATTTTGCTTATTGAATTAGTATTGCAGAAATATTAATCATTCATTCATTTTCATTTCGGCTTAGTCCCTTTATTAATCTGGGGCTGCCACAGCGGAATGAACCGCCAACTTATCCAGCATGTTTTATGCAGCGGATGCCCTTCCAGCTGCAACCCATCACTGGGAAACATCCACACACACTCATTTACACACACATACACATACACTACGGACAATTTAGCTTACCCAATTCCCCTATAGCGCATGTCTTTTTGGACTTGTGGGGGAAACCGGAGCACCCGGAGGAAACCCACGCCAACACGGGGAGAACATGCAAACTCCACACAGAAACGCCAACTGACCCAGCCGAGGCTCGAACCAGCGACCTTCTTGCTGTGAGGCGATCGTGCTACCCACTGCGCCACCGTGCAGCCCAAATATTAATCAATGAACGAATAAATGTAAATCAACTGTGGAGCAGAATATTTGCCTATTTAGATTTGCATGTTAAAACGGGAGACAAAAATAGTGTATCACCACATTGCGCACTATATAAATAACAAATAAAACCTGTATTAAAAATAAACACAAACAAACAAAGTTTCATATGAAGCTTTTTACATCCTATTGGCCAAGCATGCAAATAAACGAATGAATAAATAATAAAGTGTAGGATTATTGAGGAGCAGACCCATGAAAAAGGTTTCTGCCTTTGAATATGAATACATAGCTTCAAGCAACATGTAAGTGCAGCTTGATAATGGAAAAACAAATTAAAGGCTACATATATGTGTCCTACAATGAATAAATAATGAGTGTTTCTGACGGACGCTGCATTAGAGAGACTACAGCTTCTCCCCGGCGTAATACGTTTAATATTTAGATGCATTACGTTTGGCTTTCACATCTGTGTGCAAAATTATATATGAAGCCAAACACACCCGCAGTCAAAGACTTTGACCTCTGCAGACGTCTCAGGGCTGACTGACAATCCGTGTGTAATTATTAATCTCCACACACACATATGGAGGATGAAGAAGACGGAGATATTATAAAGTTATCCTTGAAGCTTGTTTATAAATGCCAAAGTCTAAAGACGAGCTTGAGCAATTAAATGAAGTAGTGTTTCCTGTTATTTTGATCAAAAATGCAGTGAAAATGGGAAATATTTGTACAATTCAAAATAACTTCATGATTAATATCTTTAAATTAACAGTTTTCTGCATTTTGTGACTCATGTTTTTATTTTTACCCATTTATTTCTGCTTTTGAGTTGCATTATGGGATGTTGATCTTTCTTCCAGCTACTTTTAACCTTGAAAAGTCTGAAAAGTGACTTTTATGTACACGTGTAGTAGTGTGCAGTGCTGTATTGTGTGTGTGTTTGTGTTGTATATTACGCTACAAAACCCTTATAATGAACTGCCAGCACATTCTCTGTTATTTTACACACTTGTTTCCTCCCTCAGGCAATCAATCTTATGAACACTTTATGATAGTAATTGTGACAAACATCACTACTTGCTATACACTTTTTAGACACATACGCTTATTTAACAACATACTTTACATGCCAGTTTGCACATAATAGCTGCACATATAACGTTGTATATAGTAATATACCTGTACATACACTTGTTCATTTGCATATTTGCATTCACTACTTACTTTTATTTTTAAAATATATTTATTATCTGTTTTGGCCTCACGGTGGCGCAGTGGGTAGCACGTTCGCCTCACAGCAAGAAGGTCACTGGTTCGAGCCTCGGCTGGGTCAGTTGGCGTTTCTGTGTCGAGTTTGCATGTTCTCCCCGTGTTGGCGTGTTGGGTTTCCTCCGGGTGCTCGGGTTTCATCCACAAGTCCAAAGACATGTGGTACTGGTGAATTGGGTAGACTAAATTGTCCGTAGTGTATGAGTGTGAATGGGTGTGTATGGATGTTTCCCAGAGATGGGTTGCAGCTGGAAGGGCATTCGCTGCGTAAAACATATGCTGGATAAGTTGGCGGTTCATTCCGCTGTGGCGACCCCAGATTAATAAAGGGACTAAGCCGAAATGAAAATGAATGAATGAATGATTATCTGTTTTTTGTCCTGTCTCTTTTTGTCCTTGCTTCTGTCACGAAAGCAAATTCCTCGTATGTGTGAACATACCTGGCAATAAAGCTCTTTCTGATTCTGATTATTTCTCTAGATATTATTTATTATATTACTTCAAACTCCTAAAATGACAATAAAAGTCACTTTGTTAAACTGTAGAGTTGAATTGTCAACATCAAAAGTGGACAGAGCGGAGATCAACATCCCATAATGCAACTCACCACCGCGAATAAACACTTGTGCATCACAAACTTCAGGGACTGTTAATGAACACATTGTTTTAGTGCTGTTTCTACTTCAATATATTGCAAAATGCCATTTAATCAGCATCATTACTCCTGTCTTCAGTCTCACACGATCCTGCAGAAATCAAATGAGCTTATTCTGATGTTTATACACATTCCTTCTCTATATATTTATGTTTTGCAGTATGCGAAAAGTCCCGCTGACGCTATAAAAGGCCATAAACTGCGCGTGCATGAACGAATCTCAATATTGATTTAATCTCAGATTAGACATTTGCATTGTGTCATTGCAGTGCTATTAAATATTTAACTTCTAGCCATTGTAATTAAACTCTGCAAACTTGTAAATGTCAGTATGTGGGTGGTGTTCATGATGCTGTAAAAACGAAGATGTCCTCAACCTGAACATCTGAATGCTTTTATTCTTTATTGTCAAAGCAGAATTGCTTAAAAATACAGAAAGAAAACCTGAAAATCCTGAAACGCATGCAGATCAGTCTTAAAGAGCACCTATTATGCTCCTTTTACAATATATAAATGCATCTGTGATGTCTCTGGAGTGTGTGTAGTGAAGTTTCAGCTCAAAACACCACACTAATACTGTTTTCTAGCTCTCTGAAACTGACCCTTTAAGGCTTTGATCCAAATTGTGGCGTTTTGGTGACTGTCGCTTTAAATTCAAATGAGATTGTGCACTTTTCAAAAGAGGGCGGAGCTACATAACAGATTCAAAACTCTAATGGCAGACGGCTGCTTTTCACTCAGGGCTCCTGTTTATGCTAATGAGGGAGAGATGGTCAGTAGTGGGCGGGGCTTTCCCCCTCTAATGACACGTACAAAGGGAGAATGTCAATCAAAGTGTTTCTGCATCAAGTCTGATTATAACAAATACAATAATACATGTTTACCATTAGAGGCTGGAGATATTCACACACTGCTGACACACACCTGGGTTTAAACTCCTTATAAAAGTGATTTCTGCATAATAGCTGCCCTTGAACATATATAAAAATGTCCATAAGTGCTTTTTTAATCACAGTTTGTTCTGAATTGCGCTGATGAAAGCATTATGATGTTTGCAGTCAATTTAACTCATTTATTTATATTAAAAAAAATTAAATATATAATCCTTACCAAAAATGTCTGCAGTCTTGCTTATATTATGACGAGTTTCTCCCATTTTGAACAGCTTTTAAATGGAAAATCATATTTAAAACTTTGTGTAGCACTTAAAAACTGTATAAGTGTCAGTGTTCGTCCGTGTCTTCCTTTGTTTTCGTCATGTGATTTCTTTGTATTGTCTTTCCCGCCACCATCAGTGTCAATCTGTTCCACCTGTGTTCATCCCTTGTGTGTGATTAGTCTAATCATCCCCCATCTATTTATACCCTTTCGTCTGTGTCCATTGTGGTCCGGTATTCTGATTCGTGTGGTTCTGTTCCTGTGTCGTCCTGTCTTCCCGCATCCAATATCTGTTCCCCGTAAGTGTTCAATAAATCCGTTTGTTAATGTATTCCGTATTCAGTCACCATCCGCCAGCCAGGCGTTACAATAAGCATATAAACTAATAAATAATCAGCTTGTAGGTTCGTAATAATCAGCACTTTTAACAATTCTAACTGGATTTATTGCTTTTGTAGCACACATATTGACTTAATATTAATCTTATATGTTTATATTGTGCGGTATTATGCAATACAATGTGTGCAGAGCATTTTTTATTCAGTATATGTTTTATTCTATTTACAGTTACAATTGATTTGGACATTTTTGTTTTGACGTGATTAATATTGGTCTTAATTTATGATCAGTAATAAATCCCAGATATTTACATTTGTACACTGTGTGTCCTCAATATTGATTCTTAGGTAAATAAATAGTTATTTTTATGATATTATTAACAGTCAAAGTTAGTTTGGACTAGTAGACTGCAAAAATATATTTCCGCAGTATTTATTCATGTACAAACATTTAAACCTTAAATCAACATACATTCGCTTCAGATGCAAAATGGCACAAGATTCATTCATTCATTCATTCATTCATTCATTCATTTTCTTTTCGGCTTAGTGCCTTTATTAATCTGGGGTCGCCACAGCGGAATGAACCGCCAACTTATCCAGCATATGTTTTACACAGCGGATGCCCTTCCAGCTGCAACCCATCACTGGGAAACATCCATACACACCCATTCACACACATACACTACGGACAATTTAGCTTTCCCCAATTCACCTATACCGCATGTCTTTGGATTTGTTGGGAAAACCGGAGCACCCGGAGGAAACCCACGCCAACACGGGGAGAACATGCAAACTCCACACAGAAACGCCAACTGACCCAGCCGGGACTCGAACCAGCAACCTTCTTGCTGTGAGGCGATTGTGCTACCCACTGCGCCACCGTGCTGCCCATGGCACAAGATATTAACTCCTATTTAATGAGAAATTAATTAAAATAGAGGCAGTTTTCGTTGCGAACGAGAACAAATATCTGCCCGTGGCATCAGAATATTAAACCTGTTTTGATTTAAGATTTATTTTTCTGACCTATTTCGTTTAACTTTTCAGAAAACAGGCCATTTGGATTTACCATGTTTAGATATTTGTACTAGAAAACATATATACTAACTACTCTTATCATAAAACGAACGTGAACAGCGTAATGTAGATGTAAAAAGTCTTTATTTTGAATGTCTTAATCTCCCAGCTCTGCAATCAGCGCGTTGACATGTAAACTGCATGTAGGTCAAATATTTTTAGAGTTGAAAGTTCTTAACATTTCCAGCAGCTCATTGATAATAAGCGAGTTTAGAGAAATAAAATAATTACTGCTATCTGTCTGCAGTCAGGAAATAAAGAGCTCAAACATGACAGATCCGTCTGTGCTTTGGTTATTAAAAGATTCCAGGTTCAAAACTGCCTAAAATAACATTTTAGACAATATAAGTGCTGTAACAAAAATACATGCCGGGTGTCAGGTCTCATTGTAAACGCATTTCTCTGAGGGATTTAAGACAAAGTTATAAATACTGCAGTGAATAAAGTGATTTTTGCGTTGAAAACTTGGCGAGAAACTGCCTCCGGGTGTGATGTTTTGGTATATTTTTACAAGCTTGAATGTGTTTATATATTTAACACCAAAGTCATTCACACGAGTCACTTTAACATGTATTTGTAAGCAGTTTGTGGATCATTTTTAACTTAAAGTAACATTCATTAATTCATTTTCATTTCGGCTTAGTCCCTTTATTAATCAGGGATCGCCACAGTGGAATGAACCGCCAACTTATCCAGCATATGTTTTACGCAGCGGATGTCCTTCCAGCTGCAACCCATCACTGGGAAACACCCACACACATTCATTCACACACACATTCACACTACGGACAATTTTAGCTTACTCAATTCACCTGTACCGCATGTCTTTGGACCATGGGGGAAACTGGAGCACCCGGAGGAAACCCACGCCAACACGGGGAGAACATGCAAACTCCACACAGAAACGCCAACTGACCCAGCCGAGGCTCAAACCAGTGACCTTCCTGCTGTGAGGCGATTGTGCTACCCACTGCGCCACCGCGAAGCCCAACTTAAAGTAACAATAAATATTAATTAATAGGTTAATCAGGCGTAGCGTAATTAAATTGGGGTGAACATACTGCATTCTTTTGCATTAAGATACCTGAAATTTAGTAAGTTCAACTTAATTTGTTTAAATTCAAACCAAATAAATTGCTTGCAAATGCTTACCTTAAATTGTAGAATTAATGAATCATATTTTTTGTGTGCCTAAACTAGATAATAAACACTGAATCTTTACTAATAATTTGTATGCATTTCTTATGCTCATAAAAATATATATTTGTCCAACAAATAAACTAAGATTACACAATTCAAATGAGCGGAAATGTGTAAAGTTATACCAACTGTATACTGTATATATGCTTTAAATCAATATTATTGTCATTGCCTATTTTAATCGCTGTCGTAGCTCTTTATCAAATTACGTAAAAATCATGATGATACAAAGTCAATGTCATGGTATGTTCGTGTTATGCTGATTTGAGTGATTTAGTCTTATCGTTTCTGCTCGGATGGTCATTTTTTAATGTATTGTAAATGTGAGCCCTAATATGGCTAATAAATCCATCACACACATCCACACCTGATCATCCTTGCTTTCTCCTTTAGCTTCTGGCTTGAATGACCAAACATCTGCGCGCTTTCTGCATCCAAGGCTGTCTAATGAGGTAAAATCCCACAAAAGAGCAATGAAACCGAAAACTGGAATGAGATTTTCTTCAATATCGTTCAATAATATCATAATATTCATAATGATGGGCTGTTTCTGTGCCAGGCTTGTGTCGTTTATGTCAAAACGCGTCCAAAAAAACACTATCTTTGACCATGAATATGTTAAGTTTCTCTTTTTTTCCCTCTTAGAGCAAATATTAAACATTTCTTTATGCTCATCTACGGCTAATTCACATTATGAATGCTATCTATTGTGTTATGTCAGTCTCCATTACAACGAACGCGGTGTTTATCATAAACGCGCGCTTTGCAGTTGAATATTCGCGCTCTTTAAATAAGGACGGACTGTGATTGGCTGTCCGCGATTTGCTCGGTCGGGAGTTGGAAAACGGCGTTCGTCTGTGTGGATGTGAACTTCCCTATTAAACTATACAGGTAAGAATCACCTCATCACGAATTATTAAAGTATTTTAGTCATTGTTATTTTCTGCCTGCTGAAATGTGGAGTCTGTATTGAGGCCACTGATGAGATATTTATTTATAATACAGTTTATTATAATAATGTTATTTTTCTAGAGCCATGTTTGTTTGTGGAGATATTTATTTTACGGATTTTAATTTCAAAACAGGCAACGTAAACACGAGAGATTGACTAATTCGCTAAATTATTTGTATAAATATAACCCTTCTTTAGATAAGACGTGACAAAACAGAAAGTGAATCTCGAGTCAACTTAATAAGCAATTGATTGAACCGACTCGCAAATCCGACTCAGTAGAACTGATTGGGTCAGATTGTGAAAAGCAGAGACACCTTTTATGATGTATAGATTTAATATTAATACTAAATATTAATAAATTGTATATTTTATAAATGAATAAGTTACTTGAATATGGGTCGTTTTGCTTGCTTTACTAAATGTACGATCGCTAACGACTCGTTTGACTTGCTTTGTTTTTAAAGGGATAGTTCACACAAAAGTGAAATATTACTCACTATTTACTCACTCTGAACTATCTCTTTGAATATAGCCACCTTCATTGTTTTTGAATGTATGTGTAGATGTAAATAATTGTCATCTGTGAAAATGCATTCATTCACTTGAAAATAAATGCATTATATTACCCTTAAAGGTATAAATAATAGTAGATTTAAACAATCTATGACTGAGGCAGTAAACTAAAGACTATTTTTACTGTCAGATTGATCTTGAAAGATTAAAGGCTTGATTTCTGCCACACCACCAGAGAAATCAGCATTTAACAAGCATCATTACTCATTATGTTGAGACTCGCTTGATAACTTTTGATTTTAGGCCTGATCTCTCTAATGAACAGCAGGAGAATCTAACTATATTTCTCTCGGACTCTTAATTTGGGATTAAAATCAGACAAAGGAATCTCTGAAAGCGCTGTGATTATAACAAGATTGGCTATTAACATACTGGGGCCGAACATTTGCATATCAATGCAGACGCTGTCATTGAAATTGATGCCTCATTATTTGCTTCACAAAGACTAATAAAAGCGGCACAAAAGACTTTCAACATGCTTTTAACTGTTTTATATTAGAAAGAAAATCTGCACCCTTAAAGTACACATGACATCAAAACTAGCCATATAGATTTTGTTAGCTCGCATTGCTAGTTTTGTGCTGAACAATTCATCTGTGCAGGTCATGAAGAAAGAAACAATAGTTTGCCCTTGTAATCTTTGATTGAAATCTGAAAATGCACTTCCTGTTTGTTTCCATTTAAATTGTCAGATTAGGTCTGTCTGAGGTATTGGGTGTGGCTAACATAATTAACCACGCCCCCCAGCTGTCACTATGACAACAAATAGAAATGGTGAGCAGGAGGAGTCTGTTAGGTTGTAATAACTCCTCAAACCCTTTCGCCATCTTTCCGAATGACACGCCTACTTTACTTCAGCCAATCAGCTCGCAGTAGAAGAAAATAAGCCACGCCCACTGTTACCTCATTTAATATTCCGTTTCTCTAAGAGCTGCGTCACAATAGGAAGAAGAGAAAACAGTCGCAGCTTCCGGTTCATGCAGACTTTAAACACAAAATTATAATTATGTAGTAGCATCAAATGAACTCAGATGAGCTGATGTCTAGTTTAGGGTGTTGCCTACTAAGGGAGCATCTTAATTGAAGTGAAACCTAATAAGTGATTTTGAGCACAAATATATACAAAGACAAAATGATTAGAAATGTGAATCCTTTTTAAAATATTTCCCAAGTGTTGTTGATTGAGAAGATTTTACATCACATTTTTAGACATAATAGTTTTAATAACTAATTTCTACTTATTTTTCATCATCGCTATGATGACAGCAGCAGCACGGTGGCGCAGTGGGTAGCACAATCGCCTCACAGCAAGAAGGTCGCTGGTTCGCGGCTGGGTCAGTTGGCATTTCTGTGTGGAGTTTGCATGTTCTCCCCGTGTTGGCGTGGGTTTCCGGTTTCCCCCACAAGTCCAAAGACATGCAGTACAGGTGAATTGGGTAAGCTAAAGTGTGTGTGTGTGTGTGTGTGTGTGTGTGAATGAGTGTGTATGGATGTTTCCCAGTGATGGGTTGCAGCTGGAAGGGCATCCACTGCCTAAAACATATGCTGGATAAGTTGGTGGTTCATTCCGGTGTGGCGACCCCAGATTAATAAAGGGACTAAGCCAAAAAGAAAATGAATGAATGAATGATGACAGCACATAATATTTTATTAGTTATTTAGCAAGATACTAGTATTCAGCTTAAAGTGACATTTACAATTTGACTTGATTAGGGTAATTAGGCAAGTCTTTGGACAACAGTTCTGTAGCCAATCGGCGAAAAAATCATAATATTGACTAAATAAAGCCAAACTAAAATAAAATAAGACTTTCTCCAAAAGATACAAATATATAGTGGTCTCTCGTTAATCGCGGGAGTTACGTTCTAGAAATAACCCGCGATAGGCGAAATTCGCAAAGTATCGGCTTTATTTATCACAATTATTATAGATATTTAAGGCCGTAAAAGCCCTCATTACACACTTTATACACTTTTCTCAGACAGACTTTAACTTTTTCACACGTTTCTCTCTAGTTTAAACACTCTCGGAGTTAAAACCTTCGTAGAAAAATGAGTCCAGTATTATAGAATGAAAGCAAAGATCAAAACCTGTTGAGGCGCAAACATTCATGACCGTCAGCAGAAGGTTCATAAAGCTTTTGAGCTTTTGTGTGGATAATGTTGGCATCCAGCGTAATGATCCTTATCCTGTAGTCACTGATGCACACAGCTAAAGCAGACTCCATCCTTTAGGACACAGGTGTCAATTCCAGTTCCTGGAGGGCCGCAGCTCTGCACAGTTTAGTTCTAACCCTTCTTTAACACCCTTACCTGTAGATTTCAAACAAGCCTGAAGGACTCAATTAGTTTGATCAGGTCTGTAATTAGGGCTGGAACTAAACTGTGCAGAGCTGCGGCCCTCCAGGAACTAGAATTGACACCTGTGCTTTAGGGGGTCGCACACTGGATGCGCCGCGCACATGACAGTGGGAAGTAACACACACCAGACGCGCACATTCACATGTTATTTAAAATGAAATTATTCAGATGCAGTCTGTGGCACGGCAGAAATATGAACAGTGTCCTGAGTCGTAGCCGGGCACCGCAGACAGCGGCCGACTTGCAGCGCCAGCATGCGTACCCTGATATAAACCTATGTCTACAATTCTTAACTGCATGGTGCTTCGTGACGTGGCACATCCGGTGTGCGACCCCCTTTACGATGGTCTTGCTGCAGACAGTTACAACCCTTTTTGCATCCTTGCTGAAACTCACACTGCTAGCGATCGAAGATTTATGTTAATTTGGCAAGCTGAACGCATTCTGTAGTGTACAGGAGACACGGAGGAGTTCGATTGACAATGGACTACAGCCAATCAGGACGCAGAACACTATGTGCTGTAAGGCCACGAAAGGTGAACCGCGTTATAGTGAGGGACCACTGTAATACAAAATACTGTGGAAAAAATATCTAGTCTAATATTTGAAAAATGTGTACGATTTTGCAGCAGGGCTAATAATTTTGTCTTTACTGTATATACATACAACTATTCTTAAGTATTTCCAAACATTATACGCATGAAAACATTGCTTCAAAAAAATCTGTAATACTTTAACATCTAATGTTAATGTTGATCTAATGTTAAATGACTTTAAAACTACCTTGACCTCTGTGTGTGTATTGCGAAAAATCCCAATATTGCTAAATAACTGGTGGAATGATCTTCCCATTCCCACACAGACTGTAGATTCAAACAACTGCTAAAAACCCATTTCTTCCACGACCCCCCCCCC
>CAIGQW010053494.1:100945-119375 GCA_903798125.1 Danio choprae
TGTGTGTGTGTGTGTGTGTGTGTGTGTGTGTGTGTGTGTGTGTGTGTTCGAGCCCTTAAAAACCGCATTAAAGTGTTCAGCTTGAAACGGTGTAAATAAAAGCAGAGTTGAAATGAACTCAATTGAAAGCATGAATAATATTCAAGAGCTTTTCTGAATGAATTAGTCGTTTTAATCGAGTCAGTTGAATGAATCGTATGGTCTTGATGAGATCTGAACACAGTACAAAACATTAATGCAGAAGTAAAGCCTATGAACTGATTGAGGTTTCTGTATTTGTGCTGTATTCGTTAAAACATGGGTCAGGAAGGTAATTTATATGATAGTAAATGTGCCATTAAAAATGTAGAGGGTGCATTTATTAATCATCAAATGCTGGCTAATAAACCCTGCAGGTGTCGTTCTGCTTTCAGACGCAGAGATGAACCTTTAACTCCCCGTGAAAACAGCAGCGAGCTCTGAGTGGGTGAGTTGTTTACTTTTTAATAAGCCTGTCGTTTTTACCAAGGTGTAAAATTGTTCAAAGAATTCACCGTGTGGGCAGCATGTATGTTAATGCATGACTCTTTTAAGAGTGTTTCCCTTCATCCCCAAGCCAGAATCACGGCACACTTCAATGGCCTTTCCTGGATTAGTTTACTAGTCTGTTTCCAGGTTTATGGTATTTTAAAGTGTCCTAATATTGGGTTTGAGTCTCATACAACAGGTTTAAATGCATCTGAGATCAGGAAACATTGTAATTTACTCAGAATATAAACTACAATCATTGTGTGATGCGATTCCTTTGAATCAAATCAGGATTTAAAGGGATAGTTCACCCCAAAATAAAAATTGACTCACTATTGACTCTTTCTCAAGTGAACCCAAAACCTTTATGAGTTTCTTTCTTCTGCTGAACACAAGATATTTTGAAGAAAGCCATTTTTTGTTAATTAGATGAATGCATTAAAAGACTTGCACCACCTACATGACTATTTTAATGATGCACTAATAAAAAAATTACAAAAGAATGTATAGTTTAATCTAATCGCTTTACTCTAAATAAAAATAGTGACTTATGTAAGCACGGTTTGAACTCAAATAGCATCTGATAGTCCAACATTCATTCATTCATTAATTTTCCTTCAGCTTAGTCCCTTTATTCATCAGGGGTCCCCACAGCGGAATGAACCACTAACTTATCCAGCATGTGTTTTACACAGCGGATGCCCTTCCAGCTGCAACCCAGAACTGGGAAACACCCATACACACTCATTCACACACATACAATTTAGTTTATTTAATTCCCCTATAGCGCATGTGTTTGGACTGGGGGGGAAACCGGAGCACCCGGAGGAAACATGCAAACTCCACACAGAAACGCCAACTGACCCAGTTGGGACTCGAACCAGTGACCTTCTTGCTGTGAGGCGATCGTGCTAACCACTGAGCCGCCCCATAGTCCAACAGTTTACTGAACAATGTTTCACGATCCAAAAAAAACCCCCAAACTTAAACCTTTCATTACAAAAACAGTCACACTTTATTATAAGGCTACGGATATTTATTAACCATGGTACTAATGCATTATTAAAATCCAAAGTTGTGCTTGTTAACATGAGTTAATTGACTGTGCGATAACTAGAATAACTTTATTTTAATTAGCTAACATTAACAAACATAAACACTGTAATGAATGTGGCCTCACAGTGGCGCAGTGGGTAGCACGTTCGCCTCACAGCAAGAAGTCGCTGGTTCGAGCCTCGGCTGGGTCAGTTGGCGTTTCTGTGTGGAGTTTGCATGTTCTCCCCGTGTTGGTGTGGGTTTCCTCCGGGTGCTCCGGTTTCCCCCACAAGTCCAAAGACATGCGGTACAGGTGAATTGGGTAGACTAAATTGTCCGTAGTGTATGAGTGTGAATGGGTGTGAATGGATGTTTCCCAGTGATGGGTTGCAGCTGGAAGGGCATCCGCTGCGTAAAACATATGCTGGATAAGTTGGCGGTTCATTCCGCTGTGGCGACCCCAGATTAATAAAGGGACTAAGCCGAAATGAAAATGAATGAATGAATGAATGTAATGAATGTATTCTTCATTATTTGATCATGTTAGCAATTAATGGCACCTCATTATGAAGTGTGACCCAAAGAACTCATTATAAATTACAAATATACCTTTTTTTTTAAGTACTAAATTATTATATTAATCACTTAACATCTGTTTTATCCACATAATGATGGATTTCACATGTCAGTAATGAAGAAATGTTCTCTTGCATGTGTTATAAAAGGTAAATTGGCGCTGCTGCTTCGTTTGAATGCGCTTTATCATTGTATAAAGTCCTACAGAAATAAAGATAGACTTGAGCTGTAGGCGGACGGTTAAATATGTATATCACAGCTCAGTGCAGACTCACAGATGTGTTTCTGAAGAGTCTAAAGAGATCAGCGCTCATTCCCTTTGTTCCGATCATCCTCTTTTACATGCACACAATCCTCATTTATTAATTTCTCTGTGCTGTCCGTCAGCGCTCGCCAGGCCTTGATGAATATCTACTGATATCTCCTGCATTTTCTTAAGGAGATGTGAAAATCTAGTTTGCTCTCTCTCCTTCTCTCGCCTTAAATGGCAGCTGAAATTAAAACCTAATTATTAAAGATGAAAGGCTTTTCGTATTCGTACAGTCTAGGATGATTTGAGTCAAAGAAATTGGAAGTATGAATCAAAGCAGACGCGAGGCTGTGATTTCCACATCTCCAGATTAGCACAGCTACAAATCAAAGTAAATCGAAACGGCTTTTCGTCTCTCTCTGTCAGACAGCAGGCGTCAGTCAATGTTTCTTCCCTCATCACTGACTCTCGTTTTAGCTCGCAGATTTCCCATGGAAAATGAATTAATGCGCTAATATGGCAACAATCTGCGCTAATAGTCCTCGCTGTGTCTCCTGTTTACATGAGCTTAGTGTAGACAAACGCCTTTTTAATCCAATCGAACTGCTTCATTAGATCAGAAATCTCCATGATGACCTTACAGGCGGTGTCACATTAACCAGTCGATGCGTGTTACACTAGCGGTTTAGTTTCAACCTTAGAAAAATCCTGATAGCATCATACATATTATCGTATAGGGCCTCACGGTGGTGCAGTGGATAGCACGTCGCCTCACAGCAAGAAGGTCGCTGGTTCGAGCCTCGGCTGGGTCAGTTGGCGTTTCTGTGTGGAGTTTGCATGTTCTCCCCGTGTTGGCGTGGGTTTCCTCCGGGTGCTCCGGTTTCCCCCACAAGTCCAAAGACATGTGGTATAGGTGAATTGGGTAAGCTAAATTGTCCGTAGTGTATGAGTGTGAATGGGTGTGTATGGATGTTTCCCAGAGATGGGTTGCGGCTGGAAGGGCATCCGCTGCGTAAAACATATGCTGGATAAGTTGGCGGTTCATTCCGCTGTGGCGACCCCAGATTATTAAAGGGACTAAGTCGAAATGAAAATGAATGAATGATTATTATCATATACAGTATTAAAGGTGCCGTAGAGTGCATTGATTCATTATGTTAAATTGTTATCTATATATTATTAAATTGTTATATATATATATATATGTATGTATGTGGCTTAGGTAAGTTAAATAATTCTTCAATAATGGTTTTATATGTTTATTTATAACCACAGGTATTACCCTTAGAACAATAAAACCTTGGGTTTGACCATATTTGGAGGGGTCGTGAATATTAATGAGCTCTGCTCTGACACGCCACAGTGATGTAGCCTAAAATGCACATGTGCAAAACAATCATACTTCAATTTTCAAATATATTTTAACAAATTAAGAAGAGGTGGAGAGGTTTATTTTAGCTAGAAGGAGTGAGAGAGATATCTTTTTACGCCACTGGAGTAAACAGTTTTGCTCCCGAATTGTTTTGTGGTTGGAAAAATAGGCTAAACTATAATTATATTGAACAAAAGGCACAAAGAGATGTATTTAGGGTTTTATTTGGAAGCTTTGACGTATGAAAATATAAACAGACGAGTTTAATAATGTGTATTGCTGTTCTTTCACTGCAGATAAATCACAGTGAGCTGAGTGATATGACATGATGCATAAACGTGCATTAAACACAGCAGTGTTACATGTGTTTGTTGCCTCATTATAAACATACACGGAACATTTCACAATATACATGATAAACTAACAGGAGATAGATTTAAACAGGTACAAATTAAGATTCTTTGTAAGCCAATCAGTGTTTAGCAGCGATTCTAGCTCCACCCTTTAGGTAGCGTACTGTTGTGATATTAATGCCCTTACAAATTGGTCCCAAAAAAAACTGTGTTCAAAATTTGGTACTTCTGATAGTGGAAACACTGTACTGTATTGTATCGAACTGCACCACTCAGTGTAACCGAGCCTTTAAACGACTTTATTTCATCTGCCCTCTAGTGGATAGTGGGTGTTTTTGCTTTACAAATTACCGTGAATACTTATACCACTGTATCGAATGCTACGGCTGTGTCCGGAATCGCATACTTTCATACTATATAGTACCTTAAAAATGGGGATGACCTACTACTTCCGGTGAGATTCTGAAATGCACATCTAATGGCCGTTATGCTATCCCATGATGCAACATGAGATAATTCATGATAGTTAGTGAAGTGACGCAACTGACGCAGATAGGTCATGTGAACATGACAAATGGTGGATGTAGTACGTCCCAATTCCATTCATACTACTCAAATTCATACTATATAGAGTGCAGTTTTCTAAAGGTCGTGTAGTAAATTTAAGTTCAAATGCAGTACATACTCGAGTAGTAGCCGATTTTGGACGCAGCCTATGAATTCGGACATGCTAATCGGCTCGCATACTGTTTTTAACTTCTATATAGTAGGAAAGTATATGATTTTGGCCACAGCCATAGTGTTTGAGTGTCTCTCAAGCATCATGTTCACGTGTGGTGGTTGTGGAGGATGCTGAGGCTGCGTGACCATTGCCAAACAGATTTCATCATGCTGTATCACGTTGAACCGCAGCTGGTAAACACTCTCTGTGTCTCTAACAGAAACCCATAATTCCTCCAGCTAATCTCCCGTCTGGATGCGACCGTTTTTCTGATGCGCAGAGGAAAAGACACTTGAGTTCCCGCAGGGAGGAACGCGGATCCCATGCTATTTCTCCATTTTAAGGGAATGAAATGACACCTTATGAGCTACATTTGGCTTAGTCGCTGAGAATAAACACTCGGGTTAGTAAAACAATGTTATATATCCATCATACTTAAGCGATTTAAAAATATCCACCTTATTTTGCAAGGCCTAAATAAGCAATTTTCTAGTCAAAATGTACAAGAATTTGATTTATTAGCTTGTCTAGATGAATAACTGCTTGAATTACGAAGTGCAGTAAACTGTAAAACTACTTGCACTACAAAACAGTGTGTTTATGAACGAGATAATTTAATACAATGTTAATTTACATTATCAAGAAGCACAAGAGGTTTTGTACACCTAAAAATAACGAGTCTTCAACAATAAATTAACATCTGAGGCGCATCACTCATGATTGTGTTATTAATAAAGAGGTTATTGATTTATTTAAGACTTTTAATGTCAAAAATATTTGCTTCTTCTTATACTTAAAGGCATATTCCTTTTCATTTTTATACCCCGTAGCTCAATGGTCTTATATATTCTGGCCACAACCGGGCTACTAGCAAAAACAAGCGATAAGAGGGCCTGAGGACCAGCAGATAATCATTTTCTCCTCTAGTAGTCTACACCAATAGACTTCCAGAAAGGTGAATTATTCTCTTTCTTGTTTCTTTATGGTGTCGTGTCTTTAAAGAGTGCAGCTGAACTGAATGCAGCATGGTTGTTATGTTCACCAGAGCTTGGTGCATTGTGGGAATACCCTGCGGAGCGAATACTGAATTAATTGAGAGAATTCAGAATAGAAGTTATACGCTTATATTCTAAGTCTACTTTGGGACTTACGTTTTTTTTCCATAATAATTAAAATTTCACATTATATATAAAGTGTACCGCATTAAATAAAGATTCACCATTTCTCAGTATGGACTGCATGTATATGTGAAATATATTGTTTTTATGTACGTTCATAAAAGCTGTGTGGTCACTTATTATCTTTAGGATAAGATGAAGAATACATTGAAATTCAAATGAGTTGCAATCTAAAAAATAATTACTGCTGCTTGTTCAAACTACCTGTTCAAAATGAGCTGAAACAACACAATTCTTGTCATTTCTTTGGCCAATTTATTTGTTTTATGTTCAGTCCACTTAAATTTGTAAACCATTAAGTTAACGTAAGCGTTTTGTGTTGGGACAACATCAAGGAATTGTGTTGGTCCAACTACCTGCTTAGGGGATTTGTAGTTCCCAGCATGCTTTGCGTGGGATTGAATTAAGAGAGGGAAATGTTGACAACAAAAGTAATCTTAGGTGTTTACAGACTTGTTCGAGTTTAATCTTCACTTTAGTTTGAAGATTTAGAAGATTTTCATGTAATGCTTTGAGTTTTGAGAGAAGCACCCATGCTTTGGGTGTTGGCAGCTTAATTAGCAGAAATGCAGTTTCAGTGAGCAATATCCTAAAATTAGTTCTGAAATCAGTCTCAATCAACTTTAACTCATCAAATATGCTTAAAATGGCTCTTTTAGTTCATTTAGCATAACTTTAAATCAAACTAACAGACTTCGAAATGTACGACACATAATAGACATGATATTGTCAGATCTTTAAGTTTAAGTTAAATAAAAATACAAATGTATTTAAACTTTTATTTGATAAAATCATGTTGGACCAACCCAATTGCATTTAATTGTGTAAATATTTTTTTTTAGTTGGTGCTAAACGAATTTATTGGATGGAAATCCTGCCCTCAATCAAATTGAGTTCATCCAATGAGTTGTTTTTTTTGAGTGTGTTGCGAAAAATGACCTAAATCTATTTAATTTGGCCTCTTTTGTTTCTGTTAATCACAATTATATTGAATGTTTTCTGTTTATACACATTCATCTTTAGCACAATGATCTTAAATTATTTTATAGGAATGATTCTAGTTTTGCATTTGGTACTAATAGGATACAATAAGAAATAGGCTATAATATATAGGACAGAATACTGATCAAGTACAAATAATTCAGAAACCGGTTACATTTGTGGGACTTGTTTTGTTTATTTTACAAATATAACTTGTTCTGGATCACCATTGTATTCAAACAAGTTGTCCACGTCATCCTACAGTCCCTCGTGTTCATTCATTGATAACAGCTCTCCTGCAGATGGGACTGTTTTCTCATTTACTGTCTAAATGTCATGACAGTTTTCTGAAGCGATAGATTGCGCTCATGGCCGTCTTTTCGCGATAAAATGTGCGTTTGACCTGTCCTTCATTATCTCTCCTACTGAAGCTTTAGGCGCGATTAAAACCGTTTGTCAACAATGGCGCCGATAACGGATTTGAACACAATGAACGATCGCGCGCGCAAAAGAGCGCGAAATTCAAATATCTGGCGAGCCGTTATCAGATGTCCGATAGCGCAAAAATAATGAAACTCAGCTTCGTTGCTAAACCGGATTAATTTCCTTGCGATTGTTCGCTTTAAATGTTTGTGTAACATCGTGCTAAATCCATTTATCTAGGTTTGGCTTCCTGTTTATTAGCAACTCGGATTCATAGCGCTGGCGTTTTAATCTGATATTGGGTTTTTAAGGATCGCTGCTTTTTTATTCCTCTGCTAAAGTGAATTAGCTTGGTGGTGCTGAGGCCGTGAATGCTGCTTAATGCAGTTACAACAACCAGATGCGGGAAATTAGCCTCTCTCTCTGTGTGTGGATGCTTAAGTGTCATTGCTTTGAGATCATTTATTCTTATATTTAATCAATTATCGTCTTAAACCCAAACATTTATAAATATACACACGAAAACTCATTGCTCATCTGACGTGAAGCATTTAAAAAAAGGACATTGGTATTCTTAGTGTAAAGCCAGCAAACCTTTCTATAATCTGAAAAATAATCTGAAATATTCTGTTTTTATAATATTAGTAGTTTGGACAAAGGCATTTATTATTGAAATCAACTATGGTCTACCCCCCAGAAAACATTGTTTTGCTATACACTAACCATACACTGTAAAAAATATGTTAATTCACAGTTTCCATATATTTTGTGATTATTTGAAGTGTTTTCTGTTTATTTAGAGTTCATTATGGGATGTCGATATCTGCTCTGTCCACGTTTGATGTTAAATTCAACTCTACAGTTTAACAAAGTGACTTTTATTGACATTTTGGTGGTTTGAAATAGAGAAATAGGTCTGTAAAATAGTACTGGCAGTTTATTACAAGGTTTTTGTAGCATAACAACACCAACCCAGACAATATACATTACTTTAAACCAGAGATGGCCAAAGTAGGGACCAAAGCGGACCAAAGTTGGCCCATTGTAACCTTTGATTTGACCCACCATCCCATCTGAGAAGAGGGTGAGAATGATGGAGAGGGTTGGAGCGAATATCATTTCTAATTTGATGTAATGTTTTTGTAACACAAATATGTAAATTAATAAGAAATAATCACTGATATCAAATATGATGTCTTTATTTTCTCCCAAACGGGTGCAAAACAGGTTTAAAATATTCCATTTTAATATATCGGCTCTCATGGAAGCAA
Organism: Danio choprae; assembly: GCA_903798125.1. NCBI lineage: Eukaryota > Metazoa > Chordata > Actinopteri > Cypriniformes > Danionidae > Danio > Danio choprae. The sequence continues at coordinate 109,613 of CAIGQW010053494.1, forward strand.
ACATTGAAATGACAAAGCAAGATCCTGCTTCTTTCCCCCGCAGAAACCAAATCAAAACTCGTGTGAAGCATCTCACAGTACGCACACATCAATAAACACAAGCGCCAGTGATGTGCATGAAGCCAGAAGATGACATCCCGGAAGATTACAGCTATACGTACAGTACAGCGTTCGCTTTTCCATTGGTTTGCTCTGGGATCTGTTTCACCCGCGGCTGTGGTTTTAACACACTCATTAGTTCACAGCATTAATTAGACTGACGTCAGATATCCTGCTGAAGATCAAATATGGAAACTTCCACCAAAGACCTCGTGTTTGTTAGAGGATTTGTTCTTGAAGATGCTGTTGGTGTGCTCTCGCTGCGTTATTCTTTAATTAGGGATTAAAGTCATCAAGGCTGATCTGAAGACTGAAAGATTAAATACGCGTCGTCGCGGAGATTTGATTTTGATAAATATATATTTTGAAAATGGGGCAGCACGGTGGCTCAGTGGTTTGCACTGTGGCCTCACAGCAAGAAGGTTGCTGGTTCGAGTCCCGGCTGGGTCAGTTGGCGTTTGCATGTTCTCCCCGTGTTGGTGTGGGTTTCCTCCGGGTGCTCCAGTTTCCCCCACAGTCCAAACACATGCGCTATAGGGGAATTGATGTGTATGAGTACATTGGCCGATGTGTATGGGTGTTTCCCAGTATTGGGTTGCAGCTGGAAGGGCATCTGATGTGTAAAACATATGCTGGAATAGTTGGCGGTTCATTCCGCTGTGGCAACCCCTGATAAATCAGAGACTAAGCTGAAGGAAAATTAATGAAAGAATGATTTGTGTATTTGTGTGTGTGTGTGTGTGTGTGTGTGTGTGTGTGCGTGCGTGTGTGTGTGTGTGTGTTATTGGCACATGGAGATGTTCACAAACCAATCAGTTTATCTGAAAATAATCAGCATGTTGTGAAACTCCTTCCCATCCCACACACACACACACACACACACACACACACACACAGCCCAATCACACTCATAAATAACAGCAGCGTACGGCTTGATTATTGTTATCTTGTGTTTTTGTTATTTATTATATGTGTTTGAGTCGTTTATCTGGTCTTGTCAGCGTCTCGTCCCTTTATAAACGAGCCTTTCTCCTGCTCTGCATTCAGAAGCTGAAGCTTATTTAAAGATATCCATCTCAATCAGACCTCCAGACAATGACAAACTAAATATATAACACACCTTCATCAAACCAAACCCAGCGACAGCCCGGCAACAGACACAGTTTAATGATAGATATACAAGTTAACAAGCTAGCCTTAAAGCATACTAGCAACATGCTAATTCATGCTAAAACATGCTAGTAAGGCAATTAATTAATTTGTGCTAGCAACATGTTTAATTATGCAAAGATCCATGCTAGTAACGTTATATTTTAAGGTAACAACTTATTTGTTTCAAACATGTTAGCAACATGCTAAACAACATGCTAGCAACATGAAGTTTCTAACATACAAGCTAAAACATGCTTGTAATCCTAATTTGTGTCATGATAATTCATGCTAGTATCATGTTTAAAACATGCTATCAACATATTAATACTAATATATTCTAGAACATACTAGCAACATGCTAATTCATGCATGCTAAATTTGTCTTTAATCAACAATGCTGATTCATGTTTAAACATGCTAATAATGTAATGTTAATTTGTTAATGTTTGATTATGCAAAACTCCATGCTAGTAACATATTTCATGGTAGCAACATATTTGATTAAAACCTGCTAGCAACATGCTAAAAACATGATAATTTATGCTAGTATCATGTTTAAAACATGGTAGAAACATACTAATTCTTGATAGCAACATACTAATATATTATAAAAGCATGCTAGAAACATGGTAATAAATGCTAGCAACATATTTGTTTTAAACATTCTAGCTGAAACATGCTTGCAATCCAATCTAATTTAATTCGTGACATAATTCATGCATAATATCATGTTTAAAACATGCTAGCAACAAACAAATTTTTGATAGCAACATACTAATATAATCTAAAAACATTCTAGCAACATGCTAATTCCTGCAAGCTAAATATGTCTTTTAATAAATCAACAATACTAATTCATGTTGACAACATGCTACAAAAATGCTAACATTTGTAGGACAATGTTTATTTATGCTAACAAATGCTAGTGATATGCTAATCGCGCTAGAAACATGTTACAACATGCTAATTCGTATCAAAACTATGTCAACACTTATATGCACATATTTGCATACTCCATTGTAATTGGTACACCTTCTTGCTATTTTGCATACTCTGTTGTGATTGATACTCTTATTTTACTTATACACATATATTTGCATACTGTATTGCGATTGGCTGACTTTTTTGCATATTTTTGCATACTTTATTGTGATTAGTACTCTTATTTAACCTATCAGCATATATTTGCATACTGCATTGCGATTGGCTGTCTTTCTATTTGCATTCTGCATTTTGACTGGTACTCTGCGTTGCATGTATTTGCATATTGAATTGGGATTGGGATTTTGCCTTGCATATATTTGCATTCAGAATTTGACTGGTCCTCTGCCTTGCATATATTTGCATACTAAATTGTGATTGAGTCTATTTGCACAATCTATTATAATCATTATAATCATTGTATTGATACTCTTGCTTATAAATTTGCATACTGCACTGTGATTAGTCCTCTTCCTCACAAATATTTGCATACTGCATTGTGACTGGTACTCTGCTTTGCATGTATTTGCATATTGAATTGGGATTCTGCCTTGCATATATTTGCATGCAGAATATGACTGGTACTCTGCCATGCATATATTTGCATAATGAATTGTGATTGATTCTCTTCTTACCATTAATTTGCATACTGAATTGTGATTGTTGCTTTGTGCAATCAATTATATTCAGTACAATCACTGTATTAATACTCTTGCTTAAAAATTTGCATACTCCACTATGATTGGTCCTCTTCCTCACAAATATTTGCATACTGCATTGTTTCTTGTACTCTGCTTTGCATGTATTTGCATATTGAATTGGGATTCTGCCTTGCATATATTTGCATACTGAATATGACTGGTACTCTACCTTGCATATATTTGCATACTGAATTATGACAGATTGTCGTCTTAACATTAATTTGCATACTGAATTATGACCGATTGTCGTCTTAACATTAATTTGCATACTGAATTGTGATTGTTGCTCTATTTGCACAATCAGTTATAATCATTACAATTATTGTATTGTTACTCTTGCTTATAAATTTGCATACTGCACTACGATTGGTCCTCTTCCTCAAACATTTGCATCGGCATCATGACTAGCACTTTTTCTTCGCATATATTTGCATTATCAATTGTAACTGAAACACTTGAGTGCTGTATGAAGTGCGTTCTGCTCAAAGTCACGTTTTTGTTGTATTTATTTACTTTTTCCGTAACATTGATTATATAATTTGATAATGCAGCGGTTTTAAGTGCATGTCAATAGTTTCGATTGTATGTTTTTGCCTGTATATATACAATCAAGTTTAACAAGCTAATGTAAAACTCCAGTGTTCAGTTGTGGGTGATTTCTGCATGAATGTCAGTCGGTGCGCTGCTGTTTTCAGACGGGTTGTATCATGAGCATGCTTGTACCGCAGTTTATATTTACGTATGAATAGATTTGACTGAGCCGCCGAAACGTGAGTCAGGAGTTGCTGACACGAGGATGCTGAAGTCACATTCAGCTCTATTTTTACATCGAATATCATCCCTGGTGTCAACACAGTGACCAGCAACAGAAATGAGACTTTTAGTTTGTTTCATACTGCAGTTTACTGAGGGCATTTTGAGTGCTACTATTCATTCATTCATTTTCATTTCGCCTTAGTCCCTTTATTAATCTGGGGTCGCCACAGCGGAATGAACCGCCAACTTATCCAGCATATGTTTTTCGCAGCGGATGCCCTTCCAGCTGCAACCCATCTCTGGGAAACATCCATACACACCCATTCACACTCATACACTACGGACAATTTTAGCTTACCCAATTCACCTGTACCGCATGTCTTTGGACTTGTGGGGGAAACCGGAGCACCCGGAGGAAACCCACGCCAACACGGGGAGAACATGCAAACTCCACACAGAAACGCCAACACCCAGCCGAGGCTCGAACCAGCGACTTCTTGCTGTGAGGCGAACGTGCTACCCACTGCGCCACTGTGAGGCCCCCAATTGCTACTATACTAAAAATTATTTTATTTGAGTAATTATTTTATTTTAGTAAATCAAAGTATTTATGCTGAATTATGTAATAGATTTATTTATCATAGATTTATTTACTTTACTTAAATCTATGATCATTTATTTGAAATGTATTTTCTGAACAGAAATGATCAAATATATGCTGAAATCGAGAAACAATGGCATGTCAGAATATAACCAATCCAGGCTCGTTCTGATTATGTACCCCTGTATACATTTCTGGAGAGCGCCAAATACGTCCCAGGAGCTACGTTTTATGCAGTTTTTGTTTTCGTGAATCCACCAGAGGGCGCTGTGTACGCTTTTTCAGATCTCAGATTTCTCTCATGAGTGCCATTCACGCCTGCTGTACTCACGTAAATCCACCAGAGGCCGCTGTTGACTGACCCACCCTCCTCCTTCCCTAAACCCAACCGACAGTGTTTTCAAAAGCAATCCAGAAAAGAAAAAGCCCTGGCAGCCGCCTGATTTTTACCACAATTTCAGATTTTACTATGTTCTCACCCTGTTATTTACTTGTCTTAGCTGCTTTCTGGAGCCGTTCTTCGCCTGGCTCAAACCCTGCCGTCGTGGTCAACTCCTCTCTGCATCTCAAGTCCGCCGACGTACACGACGAGCCACTGGACAAACTGGTAACAGCGGGAAAGCAGTCCACACGGAGGTAAGCGGTCAGCTGGTAAGCGTGAAAAGGAACGTCGTCATACGGCCCCGTAGCGTTCATTTTAAAGACGAAATGCAGCTATACGTACCCCTGGCTACATAACTGGCGATCTCCAGAAATGTATACAGGGCTACGCTTTCAGAACGAGCGTATGCTGGAATAATCCTACATTTTCATTCAAAGAGAAGTTATTTTAGATTTATAAACAAAATATTGACCAATATTGTTGTTATTTTCAACAAAAGCTTAGTTAATTACACAGACAATGAGAGCCTTATGCCATTTAACTGTTAGAGTAATTGTATCTTGATTTTAGAATATTAATTAACTGATTTATTTATAATTGTAACCCACCGGTCCTACTGCACCCAATCCGCACCCAACCCGTGCTGAGCTGCGATCGAACCGGCGTTTCTTCGCATGGGAGTCGGTTGCTCTAACAAGGAGGCTAAAGACCATGGCCTCTAGCGTCTGTCGCTAGAGCAACTTTGGGGTCAGAGGAGTGAGGTTTACCTGCATAGCACTACGCTAGCTGGCCTCTGTTACACTCACCCCCCCTAAACCTCACTCCCATCCCGGACTAGCCCCCACGTGCAACCCACCGGTCCTACTGCACTCAACCCGGTCTGAGCTGGGATCGAACCGGCGATTGTGAACCAGTAGGTTGCTCTAACAAGGAGGCTAAAGACCATGGCCTCTAGCGTCTGCCGCTAGAGCACCTTTAGAGGTCAGAGGAGTGAGGTTAGCACTTCGCTAGCTGGCCTCAGTTACATAATATTTATATATTTGTACATTCCCAGTGATGGGTGGCAGCTGGAAGGGCATCCGCTGTGTAGAACATATGCTGGATAAGTTGGTGGTTCATTCTGCTGTGGCCCTGATTAATAAAGGGAAAGCCGAAAAAGAAAATGAATGAATGAATATATTTGTACTGAAAAACGAGATAAAATCACACACATATATTAGAAAAACTATTACATTATTGTTTTTTTAAAATGAATGAAACCTAGCTTTTGTACCTTTGATGTCTTCTGCTTTCATTTCGTGTTTAGTTAGTGTCAATAGTTTTGTTTTTGTGATATTATAATACGTCTGTGTAGTTTTGAGTACATTTTATTTTAGTGAATTATCTCAAAAAGCACGTGTGTACTGCTCATGAGCTCCTAACTGGCATGCGTAGGAAAAAACAGAAACATTTCCTATTTATTTCCAACGAAATTCAGCTCATGTTCATGAGAGGACCTGAAGGAAACCACCGAGTCTGGCGTCCTGCGGAGAAACCGAGCTAAAATGTCTTTAAAGTTTGATCGCTCCTCTAATCTCCTTTTTTTTTGTCTTGTTAAATCTGCTTTGGTGTCCCGCGGCGCTGAAGCTCCCGCTCATGAAGCGCTGACAGACTGTGGAGTTTTCCGCTTTCCATCGTTCGCATTGTTCACGCCGTCCATTTGAATGTCAGCGAATGCATTTATGCACAGCTTTTTAAAAGCCTTCTGAGCTTCATTATCAGGTTCACGGCTGAAACACACAAACAAATGCACACGTGTGTTTACTGCTGTCCTCATTTATGAGCCGTGCGCATGAAGTAATCATGATTCTACACATGTTTGGGGTTTTTTGTCAGTTTTGGCGTCTTCTGTACTTTATAAAACACGTCCTCCGTGTGTTGCATAATATCCTCACTCAGTCCTATGAAATATTGAGGAAACTTGTTTACATGTTTCTACTGGAACTCCAAGGGGCTCTAACATACACACGGTAGATGCAGCGTGAGGTGCAGCGCAACTGTTTGTTTAGCTATTTTTAGACGAGCGCGGGTGAATATAACCTTTAATGGTAAACATTAATTATATATATTTATAATCACATTTCATAAATCAGTCTGCAAAAACACTTTGATTGACATTCTCTCTTTGTACGTGTCATCAGAGGGTGAAAGCCCCGCCCACTAGTGACCGTTTCTCCTTCATTAGCATAAACAGCTCTAAGTGAGAGACAGCTGTCCAATATTAGAGTTTTGAATCTGCCACTATGCTGACACACAGGCGTTTGTAGCTCCGCCCTCTTCTGAAAAGAGCCCATCTCATTTGCATTTAAAGAGACAGTCACCAAAACGAGCTGTATTTTGAGCTGAAACTTCACACACTCTAGGCACGTCAGAGACATATTTTACAATCTTTTAAATAGAGGCATAATAGGCCCATTTTTGTGCTTTGCTGGTCTTAAAAGGTGGTGTTCAGGTAACGTTGTTGGAGTGTTGCTATTTTGAGAAACCTGAAATAGACCGCCTCTGACCAACTAAAAGCTGCTCTGAAGTCAATGACGCAGGGGCTTTATTTGTTATTTAAAAAGCGTGTTAATGTTATACGCCTATTTAGGTTCAAAACACACATACACATTGCTTATTACACACACAGGGATGTACAGCAATACACAAATATCCTTACATATGAAAAATTAAAGGATTAAAATGTAAAACCTGATTATTTTATATAATAATATTATTAATTATATAGGTGAATTGGGTAAGCTAAATTGTCCGTAGTGTATGTGTGTGAATGAGAGTGTATGGATGTTTCCCAGAGATGGGTTGCAGCTGGAAGGGCATCCGCTGCGTAAAACATATGCTGGATAAGTTGGCGGTTCATTCCGCTGTGGCGACCCCAGATTAATAAAGGGACTAAGCCGAAATGAAAATGAATGAATGAATGAATGAATAATATTATTAATTATTGCATATTGTATGCTGTATATTTTATTCCCAATTCCCAAAGGAGATTTTTTTTCAACACATTTCTAAACATAATCGTTTTAATAACTAGAAAAGAATAAAATAAGAAAAGAAAATTCACAAGGAGGGCGAATAACTCCAAGTGGTGGCACTCCAGAGCCACTTGGGCAGAGCTGAGCTCCAGCAAGGGGGAGCTTGAGCTCCAGCTCTTCCTTGCTGCACTTCTTCTACAAGTGATGTCACTGGGGGTGGGGTTAGGGGTGGGGTGGGTGTACACATTAAAACAGCTTATAGGAGCTCAAGCTCCTATAACCATATATATATATATATATATATATATATATATATATATATATATGCAGATAAAAGCTGAGCTCTTGTACATTGTCGTCTTATATTTTGGGAGAAGCCTCTGTCATTTCCAGTATATATACAGGCTCAAGCTACATTTTGGTGTTTTTGTGAAGTAAAATTGGCTCAATTTTAGACACATCTGCTGTAAAACACCTCCATCTCTCTCCCTCTCTCTCTCTCTCTCTCTCTCTCCCTCTCTCTCTCTTGTTCTCTCCTGTCTCTCTCTCTTTCTGTGTCACTTTGGTTTTAGCAGCATGTTATAAAGTTTGTTCCACTGACTCAGCACTGTTCTGTGCTCTTTACACTGCCCTGTACTCTACTGTACTGTTCTCTGATCTTTAGGCTGGTAAATTATATATTATATATGCCAGCTTGTGCTGCTTAATTCATCATGGCATCAAGTCAAGGTGTTGAAAATCTGCTGTGAATCTCCAGTTAAAGCACCAAATGTGGGACCATTTAAAAACATAATCTGGTTATATAATGTCTGTCTGACTCAGTAAACACACTCACCAAAATCCCGTTTAACAGAGGAAGGACTTTTTTTACAGTATTTACTATATTTTTCTTATGGCAAAAAAAAAAAACATGGTAAAAACTGCTGCTTGTTTCAATATAATGTTAACATATACCTTCTCAGTGAATTTATGTTTTGAGTTTGTACTGGAAATGTCTCATCCGTAACGCTGGAATTGCTCACATGTTCCTCCGAGCTGATGTTCACGTCCACGTGTCTGACCGCAGGCTGTTTTCTATCTATTCACCAACTGCAGTAATCTCACCGCCGGGCGCTGTTTTCTCATTAAACTCTCAGGTCTGTTTACGTTCAGCTCAAAACACACAGGAACACATTATTTAGATTCAGAGGCTGAAGTGGACCAGCTCTGGGCACATTTGATCACTTGGGAATTGTGTGAATGCTAAAGAAGAAATGGGTTCATTTGTAAAGAAAGAGCTGCAACGTGATCCACTCACATTCACACAATCATTTATATTTACAGTAGGGGAAATGAGTATTGAACACGTCACCATTTTTCTCAGAAAACATATTTCTAAAGGTGCCGTTGACTTGAAATGTTCCCCGGATGTTGGTAACAACCACAGAAATCCATATATGCAAAGAAAACAAACCTAATTAGTTTACAAATGAACAGAGAGTGTATACAAGCAATGCATTGACATGGAAAACTGAGTTCCAGACAGTGTTTTTGGTGGTTTCATGAAGTCTGTGATGTGATTAGTTTTTTTTAAAGACATCTACAGCTCTGACCTTTCATGATGAGACTCGGTTCTCTGTCCTGCTTTTATAAGAACAGTTCAACGTACAAATGAACATTCAGTCATCGTTTGTCTTTATACAAACTATTAATTATCCTTCTTCTGTAAAAACAGGAAATGTGATGTCATGACCAATATTCTGTTGCCTATACAAGGAGAGTGAATGGTGATTTCTGCTATTATAAGCAACACAAAACATTGTGACAGTAGTTCATGTTTTGACCTATGCTATATATCTGGAGCGGTCTGAAATGGGGTGAAGGACAGACATTATTCACTCGTTTTCTCATGCACAAACAATGTTTCTTAGTATTTTGTGTTCTAGTACAAATAAACATTCATATAATCCAAAGTTATTCAAACTTGACTAGAATGTTAAACAATATATGTGAAGCCAATATATAGAGTTTTACTGGAATCCATATAGGGCCTCACGGTGGCGCAGTGGATAGCACGTTCGCCTCACAGCAAGAAGGT
>CAIGQW010053498.1:15396-29688 GCA_903798125.1 Danio choprae
GGTTTCCTCCGGGTGCTCCGGTTTCCCCCACAGTCCAAAGACATGCGGTATAGGTGAATTGAATAAACTAAATTGGCCGTAGTGTATGAGTGTGAATGAGTGTGTGTGGATGTTTCCCAGTACTGGGTTGCAGCTGGAAGGGCATCCGCTGTGTAAAACATATGCTGGATAAGTTGGCGGTTCATTCCGCTGTGGCGACCCCTGATGAATAAAGGGACTAAGCCGAAGGTAAATGAATGAACGAACAATAGTGTTACAATGTTACAATATTTACAATAGTTAGTCAACAATATTACAATAGCCTTCTACTGAAACAGAAATATTCAACCATATGCAAACAGAAATCAGAAACAAATACAGGTCTTCTGTCAATAAAGAGCATTTCTAAACATAAACAAGGAAGAATAGAAACTGGCAAATTATTCCAATCATAAGGTGCTTTATATTTAAATGAAAATCTGCCGCTTTCTTTAATAATTCTAGGGACAACAAAAATATGTACTAAATAAAAATAAAGTAATATTTAATAAATCAAATAAAAATAGTATTTTTTTAAAAAGGCCCACAGTGGCTTTTCCCTGCCACAGAAAACGGATATAAATTCTGTTTGATATTTGCCACCGGTGTATTGGGAAGTGTTGATTTGGTTCTCTTGGACTCACTGCATGGAAACACTGCTTTATTCACAAATGTTTTATGCAATATTCCAGTTTTGTGCATCTTTAAATAGAAACATTGATTGATTCATTCATTTTCTTTTCGGCTTATTACCTTTATTAATCAGGGGTCGCCACAGCGGAATGAACCGCCAACTTATCCAGCATATGTTTTACGCAGAGGATGCTCTTCCAGCCACAACCCAGCACTGGGAAACACCCATACACTCTTGCATTGACACCCACACATACACACTACAGCCAATTTAGTTTATTCAATTCACCTATAGCGCATGTGTTTGGACTGTTTGGAAACCGGAGCACCCAGAGGAAACACACGCCAACACAGGGAGAACATGCAAACTCCACACAGAAATGCCAACTGACCCAGCTGGGACTTGAACCAGCGACCTTCTTACTGTGTGGCGACAGCGCTACCCACTGCGCCACTGTGTCGCACCTAAATAGAAACATAGTTACTGTAAAGACTGAGCCATCATAAAAACATTACAGTGATGAGACTGCAAGCAGAGATCCAATAAGAGCACTAGACATTTAATCTGATATTATAATCCATTGTTCATATTTAAAGCAGAAGACTGTCAGCGTAATTCAAAGGCATCATAATGTATAAACCTCTTCCTTTTATTACAGGGATGGTTCTGTCAACTCGGCTTTGAGAAACGGATCATCATACTGCGGGGACAACAGTTCACCGGCTGAGTAAGACTCAAGTTTAGATTTTTCTTTTTCTTTTACATTTTAAAATGAAATATAAATATTCATTACTGCTAATGATGGTTTCATGAAGAGCCTTTAATATGCATTGAATCTTCCCTCTGCATAAAAAGTTCTTCATAGTGAAATATTATTCATTCGTTTTCCTTCAGCTTAGTCCCTCTATTCATCAGGGGTCGCCACAGCACAATGAATCGCCAACTTATCCAGCATATGTTTTACGCAGCGGATGCCCTTCCAGCTGCAACCCAGTACTGGGAAGCATCCATACACATTCATTCACATTGGCCAATTTAGTTTATTCAGTTCACCTATAGCGGTGTCGACTGAGGGACATGAAGGCAACGGAACACGAGATTTATTCATTCATTAATTTTCATTTCAGCTTAGTCCCTTTATTAATCTGGGGTCGCCACAGCGGAATGAACCATCAACTTATCCAGCATATGTTTTACGCAGCGGATGCCCTTCCAGCTGCAACCCATCTCTGGGAAACATCCATAGACACTCATTCACACCCATACACTACAGACAATTTAGCTTACCCAATTCACCTGTACCGCATGTCTTTGGACTTGTGGGGGAAACCGGAGCACCCGGAGGAAACCCACGCCAACACGGGGAGAACATGCAAACTCCACACAGAAACGCCAACTGACCCAGCCGAGGCTCGAACCAGCGACCTTCTTGCTGTGAGGCGAACGTGCTATTCACTGCGCCACCGTGAGGCCACACGAGATTTAACAAACACTAATTTATTTACAAACACTTACTACATACACGGGCACTGGAAGATACAGGAAACTCTGGGAGGACATGGGGTAATGACAGCATCGACAGACGACACATCGACGCATAGACAATACAATACCGGACAAGGACTAAACCAAACAGAGGGGTATAAATACATGAGGGCTAATGGGACAGATGATACACAGGGGTGAGACACAGGTGGAATAAATGAACACAGAAATGCCAACTGGCCCAGCTGGCATTCGAACCATCAACCTTCTTGCTGTAATCAACCAGTAATTTTCTAAATATGTTCTTTTGTGGTCAATAGAAGAAAGAAACCCATCAAATTTTAAAACCACATGAGGGTGAATAAATGATGAGGTCATTTTTATTTTTGGGCGAACTATCCCTTTATGGACATTAAATGTCAAAAAAAGATAAACTCATCTGCCCACCGGACTGTTTTTAAAGCTTTTCTACCCACTAGTAAATTTCCAAACATAAGGTTTCACAGTAACATTCACACACACACTCACATTCACACACACACACTCATACACTAAGGACAATTTTGTTCATCCAATTCACCTATAGCGCATGCCTTTGGACTGTGGGGGAATTGGAGCACCCGGAGGAAACCCACACAAACACAGGGAGGACATGCAAACTCCACACAGAAATGCTAACTGACCCATCCGGGACTCGAACCAGCAACCTTCTTGCTGTGAGGCGACAGTGCCAACCACTGAGCCACCGTGTCACCTATTATTATTATTATTATTATTATTATTATTATTACACTGTAAAAAGCAGTTAGTTGACTTTACTTAAAACGTGAGTAAACCTGTTGTCTTAGTATTAAGTCAATGTAAACTTAACAGTGAGATATTACAATGGGTTTACTCACTTTTTAAGTAAAGACAGCTTGTTTCTTTTTCATTTAAAGAAACGTCAAGCAGTTGTTTTATTATTTAGTTGTTTATTATTTTGCAGAGTTTAGCATTTTTGATCTAATGCATGTAAAATAAGTTTTGCCAGTTGGATGAAATTAGATAAAACCTAAATATTGCTAAATAAAAATAGGCTGTGAAGAACTATTAGCTTGCATGAAATCTTTCAACTGCACAAAAGGTTCTTTATAGTGAAAAAGGCTCTTCGGCATTTTTATAAACAGTTCAATTAAAGGTTTTGGGGCAACGTGGTGGTGCAGTGGGTAGCACAATCGCCTCACAGCAAGAAGGTCACTGGTTCGAGCCTCAGCTGGGTCAATTGGCATTTCTGTGTGGAGTTTGCATGTTCTCCCCGTGTTCACGTGGGTTTCCTCCGGGTGCTCCGGTTTCCCCCACAAGTTCAAAGACATGCGGTATATTTGAATTGGGTAAGCTAAATTGTCCGTAGTGTATGTGTGTGAATGAGTGTGTATGTTTCCCAGTGATGGGTTGCGGCTGGAAGGGCATCCGCTGCGTAAAACATATGCTGGATAAGTTGGCGGTTCATTCCGCTGTGGCGACCCCAGATTAATAAAGGGACTAAGCCGAAAAGAAAATGAATGAATGAATTAAAGGTTTTTTGATTCTAGTCATTCTTAATGGTGTAACGCCATAAACCCTGTATGGAACCTTTCTTTTTAGGACTGTAGTCTTCTTTATGTTTATTTCTATTGGAAATTATTAGCAGCATTAATTAGTAGAAGTATTAATATGTAAAACTGGTTTTAATGGCAGTAAATGACAGCAGATTGAGACTTCAGGATACTCTGATTTATGCTTTTAATTTTTTTCAGTCAAATTTATAGTTTTTCAAACTCTCTAAACAATCTCTCAAACTGTAGTCCAATTTGGCAGAATACCAAAGTGTACAGTCAGAATGTGTTATTATTATTATTATTATTCATTCATTCATTCATTTTCATTTTTCTTAGTCCCTTTATTAATCTGGGGTCGCCACAGCGGAATGAACCGCCAATTTATCCAGCATATGTTTTTACGCAGCGGATGCCCTTCCAGCTGCAACCCATCTCTGGGAAACATCCATACACACCCATTCACACTCATACACTACGGGCAATTTAGCTTACCCAATTCACCTATACCGCATGTCTTTGGACTTTTGGGGGAAACCGGAGCACCCGGAGGAAACCCACACCAACACAGGGAGAACATGCAAACTCCACACAGAAACGCCAACTGACCGAGGCTCGAACCAGCGATCAGCGACCTTCTTGCTGTGAGGCGAACGTGCTACCCACTGCGCCACTGTGAGGCCCATTATTATTATTATTATTATTATTATTATTATTATTATTATTATTATTATTATTATTATTTAATAGTTTAAGCAGTTTTGTTGTTTTATCTTTCTTTCTTTTTTTAACATTTATACATAATGTTAATACTATTTATGTTATAGTTATTTGATATAAATTAGAAGTATTGGGGCGGTTCATTCCGCTTGTCAGGGTTCTGTTGTTGTGTTCTATGTGCTTTCCATGTCATGTGATTCCTTTGTTCTGTTTCCCGCCGTTTTTAGTGTTAATTTATTCCACCTGTGTCTCACCCCTGTGTATCATCTGTCCCATTAGCCCTCATGTATTTATACCCCTCTGTTTGGTTCAGTCCTTGTCCGGTATTGTATTGTCTATGTGTCATGTATCCATGCTGTTGTCACCTCATGTCCTCCCAGAGTTCCCTGTTTCTTCCATTGCCTGTGTTTGTCGTAAGTGTTTGTTAATAAATTCGTGTTTCATTTCATCCCGTGTTCTCGTGCTTTCATGTCCCTCAACCCGAGCGCGACACCGATGTGGTGACCCCTGATGAATAAAGGGACTAAGCCGAAGGATAATGAACGAATGAATGAATGAATGAAGTATTGGCTTAGCATCTAGATGAATTTAATTTAATTTAATTTTACTTTAATTGCAGTTGAAGACAAGAGATTAGCGCTCCTGTAAAAGTCTTTTTCAATTATTTTGATTTAATTCAATTCATCTTTATTTCTATAGCGCTTTTACAATGTACAGTAGATTGTGTCAAAGCAGCTTAACATTTTTGAAGTGCTAGTAAACTGAAACTGCGTCAGTCCAGTGTTTTACAGTTGAAGTTCAGTTTAGTTTAGTTCAGTTCAGTGTAGTAATGTAAATGTCTCTGCGGAAAGCCAAAATTCTTTAAAAACAGTTTACAGAGCCAAGAAAATATCATAAGAATGTATCTATTAGGCAGAGTATTGTTATTGAGTATTGTATCTCTGTGTTTTATTTTTTCAGCCCGTCTGCGATCTTCTCGGATGACTCTCTCGCATCATACGCCGTTGGGTCGTCATCCGTCGAGGACACATTTGGTAGCATCGACTTCCACTATCCAGACCTGGATTTATGCCAGCAGCGTCCAGCCCTTCAGTGCAGCCCTGAAGCGGACGCTTTCAACCCGTGCGAGGACATCGCCGGATTCAGCTTCCTGCGAGTCGCCATCTGGTTCATCAATATCCTGGCCATCGCCGGAAACCTGACCGTCCTGCTGGTCTTATTCACCAGCCGCTGCAAATTGACCGTTCCCAGATTTCTAATGTGCCATCTGGCCTTCGCCGACCTGTGCATTGGCATCTACTTGCTCATGATCGCAACTGTTGACTTGCGAACACGTGGACACTACAGTCATCATGCAATCGAGTGGCAAACCGGAGCCGGATGCGGCATCGCAGGGTTTCTATCTGTATTCGGCGGCGAATTATCCATCTATACTCTATCCACAATTACAGTGGAGCGCTGGCACACAATCACTCACGCTCTTCGACTGGAAAGACGGCTGGGATTGAGCCAAGCTTCGCTAATTATGACCGTTGGATGGCTACTTTGTTTAGCGATGGCACTCCTTCCCTTAATAGGCGTCAGCAGCTACAGTAAAGTCAGCATGTGTTTGCCGATGGACATCGAAACGCCCTTATCCCAAGCTTACGTTATACTCCTGTTGCTCTTTAACGTTTGTGCGTTTCTTGTGATTTGCGGATGCTATGTGTGTATTTACAGTGCAGTACGTAATCCTGAATTCCCAGGACGCGCCGCTGACGCTAAAATCGCTAAGCGAATGGCGGTTTTAATCTTTACGGACTTTCTGTGCATGGCCCCTATTTCGTTTTTCGCTATTTCTGCAGCCTTTAAAGTGCCTTTGATCACCGTGACCAACTCTAAAATACTGCTCGTGCTTTTCTACCCCATTAATTCATGCGCCAATCCGTTCCTCTATGCCATCTTCACCAGAGCCTTCAGGAAAGATGCTTGTATCCTCCTGAGCTCCATGGGCTGCTGTCAAAACAAAGCTAACTTGTATCGGATGAAGACGTACTGCTCGGAGAACATCAACCGCAGCAAAAGCAGCTCCGGCTCCAATGCGAACTCGAAAGGGCCTCGAGCCGTCATGTGGATGTCAAGCTTTCCTCAGTTAACACCTCGATCGCACATACAGAGAGTCTAGCTGGGTTTCCATCACTCCGTGTTAATGCACATTTCGAAGTATCGCATGAGAAACGAGTGATACATTACAAATAAAACCCCCTTAAAGGTACTATAGGTGCATTTTAGACTCCTCTAATGTATAAAAATACCATAATGGGGTGTATTTTAATTATCTAAGTGCATGGATTTAAATGCACGATGCACTTAGGATGTGCCTGAGTCCACTTTTGCTATTTTAAGAAGTGGAAAAACAATCATCGCGCCAGGCGCATGGTCTAAAATGGTTGTCCTTATTCTCTTAAGTTATGGATGGTTTTGAAGTATTGCATGAGAATCGAGTGACAGTCGGATGGCTGCTTTGTTTAGTGATGGCACTCCTTCCCTTGATAGGCGTCAGCAGCTACTGTAAAGTCAGCATGTGTTTGACAATGGACATCGAAACGGTTTTATCGCAAGCTTACATTATACTCCTGTTGCTCTTTAATGTCGATGCGTTTCTCGTGATTTGCGGATGCTATGTGTGTATTTACAGTGCAGTACGTAATCGTGAATTCCCAGGACGCGCCGCTGATGCTAATATCGCCAAGCGAATAGCGGATTTGATCTTTACGGACTTTCTGTGCATGGCGCCTATTTCAGTTTTCGCTATTTCTGCAGCCTTTAAAGTGCCTTTGATCACCGTGACCAACTCTAAAATACTGCTCGTGCTTTTCTACCCCATTAATTCATGCACATGGGTTTCCTCCGGGTGCTCCGGTTTCCCCCACAAGTCCAAAGACATGCGGTATAGGTGAATTGAGTAAGCTAAATTGTCCGTAGTGTATGAGTGTGAATGGGTGTGTATGGATGTTTCCCAGAGATGGGTTGCAGCTGGAAGGGCATCCACTGCGTAAAACATATGCTGGATAAGTTGGCGGTTCATTCCGCTGTGGCGACCACAGATTAATAAAGGGACTAAGCCGAAATGAAAATGAATGAATGAATAATTAATGCACCAATCCGTTCCTATATGCCATCTTCACCAGAGCCTTCAGGAAAGATGCTTGTATCCTCCTGAGCTCCATGGGCTGCTGTCAAAGCAAAGCTAACTTGTATCGGATGAAGACGTACTGCTTGGAGAACATCAACCACAGCAAAAGCAGCTCTGGCTCTAATGCGAACTTGAAAGGGCCTCGAGCCGTCATGTGGATGTCTAGCTTTCCTCAGTTAACACCTCGACCACACATACAGAGAGTCTAGCTGGGTTTCCATCACTCCGTGTTAATGCACATTTCGAAGTATCGCATGAGAAACGAGTGATACATTACAAATAAAAATCCCTTAAAGGTACTATAGGTGCATTTTAGACTCCATAATGGGGTGTATTTTAATGATCTAAGTGCATGGATTGAAATGCACGGTGCACTTAGCATGTGTCTGAGTCCACTTTTGCTATTTTAAGAAGGGGAAAAAT
Organism: Danio choprae; assembly: GCA_903798125.1. Lineage (NCBI taxonomy): Eukaryota > Metazoa > Chordata > Actinopteri > Cypriniformes > Danionidae > Danio > Danio choprae. Next base: position 23,426 of record CAIGQW010053498.1, read on the forward strand.
TGTCATCGCACCAGGCGCATAGTCTAAAATGGTTGTCCTTATTCTCTTAATAAGTTATGGATGGTTTTGAAGCATAGCATGAGAAACGAGTGACAAATTTTGAAAAAAAATCTCTTAAAGGTGCTGTAGGTGCGTTTTTGTAATCCTCTAATGCATAAAATACCTATTTGGGCTCTATTTTAATGATCTAAGTGCATGGATTAAAAAGCACGGTGCACTTAGGATGTGTGTGAATTCACTTTTGCTATTTTAAGCAGGGGAAAAACTGTTGTCGCACCAGGTGCATAGTCTAAAATGATTGTCCTTAATCTCTTGATAAGTTATGGATGACTTTGAAGTATCACATTAGAAACTAGTAACAAATTTCCTTTAAAAACCCTTAAAGGAGCTGCAGGTAATTTTTTTTACATTTTTAACTCCTCTAATGAATAAAATACCATAATGGGCTCTATTTTAATGATCTAAGTGCATGGAAAAACTGTCGTCGCACTAGGCGCATGGTCTAAAATGGTTGTCTAAAATGGTTGTCCTCTCTTAAGTTATGGATGGTTTTGAAGTATCGCATGAGAAACAAGTGACAAATTGGGAACAAAAATCCCTTAAAGATGCTATAGGTAGATTTTTGACTCCTCTAATGCATATAAATGCAATAAATATACATGGATTAAAATGGATGGTGCACTTAGGATGTGTGTGAATCCACTTTTGCTTTTTTAAGGGGAGGAAAAAGATTGTCGCACCAGGCGCATAGTCTAAAATGGTTGTCCTTATTCTCTTAATAAGTTATGGATGAGCTTTGGGTTTAACATGATTAAACTAATCAGAGTCTCATATCTCATTGCCTTTAAGAGTAAGTTGTGATCATGCCATGGTGAATTTGTTATTTAAATGACAGACTCTAGTCAATCTGGCAACCTGTGTGTGCATCAAGTCGGAGGATGGGACGGGCTGTGTGAAAAACCCCCCACCTATCCAGTATTTTGAATTTGGACTGCAATACTTGGTTTAACTACTAGGACTGTCAATCCTCCATACTGCACCCTCACAAAGGGTTTTTATGCTCAGTTGAGGGGGTTTTGGACTTGTGAAAAAGGGTTAATGTGAATAATGGGAGATGGAAACGCATTTGCCGAGTAAACTCTGTGTTCGAAATCGCCTACTACTCGAGTAGGTACTACATTTGAATTGGAATACACTACACGACCATTAAGAATGTACATTCTATAAAGTATGAATGTAAGTAGTATGAATGAAATTTGGATGTACTGTATCTGCTAACGGCCTCATGGTGGCGCAGTGGGTAACACGATCACCTCACAGCAAGAAGGTCGCTGGTTCGAGCCTTGGCTGGGTCAGTTGGCATTTCTGTGTGGAGTTTGCATGTTCTTCCCGTGTTGGCGTGGGTTTCCTCCGGGTGCTCCGGTTTCCCCCACAAGTCCAAAGACATGTGCTATAGGTGAATTGGGTAGGCTAAATTGTCCGTAGTGTATGTGTGTGAATTAGTGTGTGTGGATGTTTCCCAGTGATTGGTTGCAGCTGAAAGGGCATCCGCTGCGTAAAACATATGCTGGATAAGTTGGCGGTTCATTCCGCTGTGTCGACCCCAGATTAATAAAGGGACTAAGCCGAAAAGAAAATGAATGAATGAATGAATGAATGTATCTGCTAACTGTTATTATCACATGACCTACAGTACAAGTGTCCGTTGCGTAGCTTTACTCCCATTCATGAATTCTCTCGCGTGGCATTATGGGATAGCGTAGCGTCCATTGGATGCGCACTTCAGAATTTTGCCCAATGTAGTAGGTCATCCGGGTACTTCCAATGCTATGAATTACTCTGCTCACATACTGTTTTTTTTACATACTATATAGTAGTGAAGTATGCGATTTCGGACGTAGCCTCTGGGTAGTGAAAATTACACACACGCGACTCCTTTATCCTTGTTTACTGTTGTTTGCTAGGTTACCAATACTACATTCAGCCCCTCTAACAACTTGATGGAAATGCACCTAATTCGCATTTGGGATTTTATTTTCCTGTGTTGTGAACTTTGAAAGGATTTACTTCACGGTGGATGGAAACCTGGCTCTAATGTGAGGCGTTCTGCCCTTGAACTTCTGCTGAATCTTATCTGGGAGGCTCGGAGAAGATGATAGGGTTTTTTTGAAGGACAGTGTAACTCATTTTCACTCATATCTCTCGACGCACGGACTCATAATTCAGAAGACGGACGTGTCTTTTGAGAGTTTAAAGGGACAGTTCACACAGAAATGGAAAATCCCTCATTATCTACTCACTCAAGCGGTTGTAAAACCTTCGAGTTTCTTTCTTCCGTTAAACACAAAACAAGATATTCTGGAAAATATGGGAAAAATCTGCCTTTGACTTCAATAGTAAGAACCAAAAATACCATGTAGGTCAATGGCTGTTTTTTTCTGACATGTTTCAGTGTGTCTTAATTTGTGTTCAACAGAAGAAAGAAACTCAAACAGGTTTGCAACAAGTGGAGGACGAGTAAATGATGACAGAAGTTTCATTTTGGGGTGAACTATCCTTTTAAAAGTGGCTTTTGGGTATCAAAATGTATCAAAAATCCCAATTTCTATGGGATCTTTCATCTGTTGCAGATATTGACTGAGGTGGGAGGCATCGGGCTACTTGTAAATATGTTTTGTAACTCTTCACATGCTACAGGAGTCAGAATTCAAGATTTCAGCCTGATTATTGTTATATAATTGTTGTAAAAAGTTTAATTTGTCATTTTAAGTTTGTGTTGTTTTTCTTATGTGGTCAAGTTTTCTTATTTAAGTTATATTTTTAACTTATTTAACTCAAAGGGAGGCCTCACAGTGGGTAGCACGTTCGCCTCACAGCAAGAAGGTTGCTGGTCGCTGGTTCGAGCCTCGGCTGGGTCAGTTGGCGTTTCTGTGTGGAGTTTGCATGTTCTCCCTGTGTTGGTGTGGGTTTCCTCTGGGTGCTCCGGTTTCCCCCACAAGTCCAAAGACATGCGGTACAGGTGAATTGGGTAAGCTAAATTGTCCTTAGTGTATGAGTGTGAATGGGTGTGTATGGATGTTTCCCAGATATGGGTTGCAGCTGTAAGGGCATCCGCTGCATAAAACATATGCTGGATAAGTTGGCGGTTCATTCCGCTGTGGCGACCCCAGATTAATAAAGGGACTAAGCCGAAATGAAAATGAATGAATGAATGAACTCAAAGGGATAGTTCACCCAAAACTGACGATTCTGTCATTGACCCATCTTCACTTGTCACAAACCTGTTTGAGTTTCGTCTGTTGAGCACAAAAGAAGGCTAATCATTGACTTCCATTGTTTTTCCTACTGGGGAAGTCAATGGCGTTTTTTACCCCAACATTCTTCAAAATATCTTATTTTGAGTTCTTCTTTTGAAACTCAAACAGGTTTGGAAACATTTGAGTGAGAGTAAATAGTGAGTAAATTTCCATTTTGGGGGAGAATAATCCCTTTAACTAGTTTCAATCGCTGATGTTTGGAAAAACGGGCTGTTTTTATACTATTCAAGAGCGCCACGTTGTGGCCGGTTGAGTTATTGTTTTGTAGCAATACAGTTGTATATGTGAAATTAAATTACAGTTGTACATTTGAAATGCCAATAGTGTTTGAGGTCAAATAAAATTGAGGCAAAATGTAAGTGAAGTCTATTGTGTGTATGTTTAAAACCGTTTCTATACTAGACAAGCTAATTTAGTAGGCCTTTATTTGACTCTAGTAGTCAATTAAAATAACTTTTTATTCTATATTCTTTCTTTCTTTCTTCCTTCCTTCCTTCCTTCCTTCCTTCCTTCCTTCCTTCCTTCCTTCCTTGCTTTCTTCATTCCTTCCTTCCTTTCTTTCTTCCTTTCTTTCTTCCTTCCTTTCTTTCTTCCTTCCTTTCTTTCTTTCTTCCTTGCTTTCTTCATTCCTTCCTTCCTTTCTTTCTTTCTTCCTTCCTTTCTTTCTTTCTTCCTTCCTTCCTTCCTTTCTTTCTTTCTTTCTTTCTTCCTTCCTTTCTTTCTTCCTTGCTTTCTTCATTCCTTCCTTTCTTTCTTTCTTTCTTTCTTCCTTTCTTTCTTTCTTTCTTTCTTCCTTCCTTTCTTTCTTTCTTTCTTTCTTTCTTCCTTCCTTTCTTTCTTCCTTGCTTTCTTCATTCCTTCCTTCCTTTCTTTCTTTCTTTCTTTCTTCCTTTCTTTCTTTCTTTCTTTCTTTCTTTCTTCCTTTCTTTCTTTCTTTCTTTCTTTCTTTCTTTCTTTCTTTCTTTCTTTCTTTCTTGCTTTCATTCTTTCTTTCTTCCTTTCTTTCATTCTTTCTTTCTTTCTTTCTTTCTTTCTTTCTTCATTCCTTCCTTTCTTCCTTCCGTCCTTCCTTTCTTTCTGTCTTTCTTTCTTTTCTTTCTTTCTTTCTTTCTTTCTTTCTTCATTCCTTCCTTCCTTTCTTCCTTCCTTTCTGTCTTTCTTTCCTTCTTCTTTCCTTCATTTCTTTCTGTCTTTCTTTCATTCTTTCTTTCTTTTCTTTATTTCTTTCTTCCTTCCTTTCTTTTTCTTTCTTATTTCCTTCCTTGCTTCCTTCCTTCCTTCCTTCTTTCTTTCTTTCTTTCTTCCTTCCTTCTTTCCTTTCTTCCTTCCTTCCTTCCTTCCTTGCTTCCTTCTTTCTTTCTTTCTTTCTTCCTTCCTTGCTTTCTTCCTTCCTTCCTTTCTTTCTTTCTTTCTTCCTTCCTTTCTTTCTTCCTTGCTTTCTTCATTCCTCCCTTCCTTCCTTGCTATCTTTCTTTCTTCCTTCCTTCCTTCCTTCCTTCCTTCCTTTCTTTCTTTCTTTCTTAGATGTTGTTTAAAAAGCAGATTTTAATAACGTTTTCCAGACCTGAATAACGTCTGAATGAAGGTGAAAGGTGGTGAAAGTCAAAGCGAAAAATTTAATAAAAAACAGCCATAACCATGATGATCAAATCTGAATAAATCTCAAAATAACTAATTAAATAATTTAAAAAATAATAATAGGTGGTTCATTCTGCTGTGGCGACCTTTGAAATAGAGACTAAGCTGAAGGAAAATGAATGAATGAATGAATAAAAAATAATAATAATTAGATATCAAACCTTAATTTTAGATCTTTGACTTATCTTTATTTTAATATTTTGTACTGTACATTTGTTTTAGTTTTTGTTTTATTGTATATTTAAACAATACAATTTAACAGTTAAACATTGCATGACAATGAGAAATAATGAAAATAAAATAAACAACTAATAATAATGGAAATAAATAAAAATACACATGAATTAGAGGCAAAATTGTCAAACTGCGTAACACTTAAATCCTAGTTTGTACACTTGTTATAAAATGTTGTGTTGTGATTAAATAATTTAAATTACAACAAAATCTCTGCAATTTGGGCAATGTTGAGGAAAATATCTATTTATGAACATAACATATTCCCTATAAAATAAATATATAGCCTATAATGTTATGTTTATCATGAGAAAAACAACAAATACTGTATTTTTTATTTTATTTAAAGGACAATAGGATATAACATTTTACAGACAAAGAATTTATAGATGCCAGGGGGAGGAAAGTATAAACAAAATAGTAACACTAACTGTACAAACATACAAAGTAATTAAATACATTATAAAAAATACTTTCTTGTTAAAAGAGTCTTCGATGCTGGTAACATATAAGCACATTTCAGTCACAAATGCCGTATATTTGTGAACATCACATTGCTGCTGATGTGACGTCACGAGAGGCACCGAGCTCCACCATCGAGAGCGCGCGCGTGGACTCGTCTCGGCCAAACAAAACGCACGCGCGCGCGCACACACACACTCACACATTCCTTCGTGTGTTAAATGACCACGACGAAAGTGAAGATGTTATTTGACCTGCGTGGGCTCTGCTTCATGTGTGTGTTCATCTGACCTCTTTATGCGAGAGGAGAAAGAAGAGAAGAAAAAGCGTCATGGACTTTATTTTAGGAAAAAGTTTCTCCGCGATGTTGCGCTTTTGGACTCCGCTGCTCCTCGGATTGTTTTCCCAGTCAGTCAGCCTGACAACTGGTAAGATGTGTGCGTTTCTCCAAATCTACTCTAATGGCGTTGTTTGTGCTTTAAAAGAGACCGACTCTAAAATTTGGTCGTTCAGAAAGTTCTTGTTAAACTTGTGCACGTGAGGAGATTTGTTTTGTGTAGTTTACAAATGGGGGTTTGCTATGTTTTGGTCAACTATAATCAATTTATCTTG